>MNCI01018178.1:326827-406735 GCA_015680685.1 Gnetum montanum
GACCTGCTGGGGACCCTGGGGAAGGTCCTGGGGGGTCTAGACACTCCACTTTAGCATGTTTTGAGGAGTTTTTGAGCCCCAAAAGTTGCTGTACGCTGGGCCTTACGCTGGGCATGTGTAGGCCAGCGTACAGGATGCATACTTAGTGAAAACCAAGTATTTTGAGCTCAAAATTTGCCAACTTTGATGCCAGATGTCATCGTAGTCTTCTGTGGGTCCCAAGGAACTTTTACTTGCTTGCTTTGACTTCGTTTGATGCTATTTTGAGGTTTTCAAGCTTGGTCATGCTAAGGACCAACATGACTTAGCTTAATTTCTATCTTCAAGTGTTAGCCGAAATTTTTTGTGGTGTTTCAGTAAGTATGTAGCTATGCTAGGCTTTTAACTTACTACGCTAGACTTCTTGAGTTGTCAAACTTTGCTACGCTACTATGAAAAATGCACTTTTTCATGTGGTTAACACCCTCTCATCTCAAGTGGGATCCGAAATAGGCATTGAAGGTTGACACCGTGCCTATGTTCCCACCTGAAGTGACCAAGGTTCCTCATCGCGTATACGACGAGGCTAGAAAATGTTCTTTGCACTCAGCACGCTCCTTGTGGGAATGTAGGCACGTGAATGAAGACCTATGGAAACGGGTCCAGAGGCAAGATAAAGAAAAGGCCAATCTGATCGCCGAGGTGGGAGACTGCCGTTCCAGGAATGAGTTCCTCCTGGCCCATGATACCAATGATGGTAATTGGAGCATGGCTGTCATAGATTACGTAAGATATTGGATGGTTGTGTGGTGAAACAGTGAGGCCACCCAGGAAATAATTGTGTAGTGGATGCAGATGGACTTTTTGGCTTAGAAGAACCAAGACAGGAAAGATTATAGCGCTAGAGTGTATGAGTGGTGGAAGTCCTAGAAGAATCACAAGCATATGTATAAACTAAAATGTGCTACCTATTGTAAAAAATACTAGGATGCTTCAGTGATGTTGTATACTTATGAAGCATTCATGGACACCATTGTTGCTTCTGAGGCCTACAACAAGTTCATGCAGCAAGTGATGGTCACTGAGTCACCTAAGTGGGAAGTGAATCTTCCCACAGGTGAGATCGCAACTGCCTCGTTTTCTCCGAGACCGCCGAGATGGATGGCCATCAAAAAGGAGAAAGTTGCAGCAAACACTAAACTGAGCGATAGGTATTGGGTAGATATTACGAAGGAGGAGGTCTGGCACCACCTCAGGATTAGATTGGATCACATACCCCTCGAGACAGATGCAGGGCCGTCTCGGGTTAGTCACATTTTGCGATGCAACTGTTTATGTTTTTTCTAGCCTTTATGTGTAACTCTAGCTAACTACATCAGTTTTGTGTGATGCAGATTCCATGTGAAGAAGAAGGGTCCTTAGAGAGCGGAAATAATGAGGTAGAAGAAGGTAGTGCAGAGGAAGGCAAAGCAGAAGGAAACGATGCAGGTGAAGATGACTTATGATAGCAGGGCTTTTGATTTTTTTGTACTTTTGCAAACTATTGCAAACATTGTTAAAGTGGAACCATTGTTTGAAAAATAAATTATGATAAGTTTGATGCTATTCTAGCTTACATGTTATTTATGTTATTAGGTTTTATGTTTTTAATGTTTATTAGTTTTAGGCCATTTCGGGCCATAGTTAGTTTTAGGCCATTTTGGGTCATCGCTAGTTTTAGGCCATTTCAAGCCATAGGGTAATGATATAGTTTTAGGCCATTTCAGGCCATAGGGTAATGATCTAGTTTTAGGCCATTTTAGGCCATGGCTAGTTTTAGGCCATTTTGGGTCGTGATATAAATAGAAGATATGTTAACGGTAAGAAAAAGTGAGTTTGCTTACCTAGCATAGATGGATGGATGTGAAGAAAATAAGCCAAAAATGTATAGAGATGTTAACTAGGTAGGAAGTAGTGGAGTTGCTACGCTATACGTAACTACTTCTTAACCCATTGTGGATTAGGCGAGGCATAGGACTGAGACACTTTGCCATGGCATTCGTCTACATCATTATGCTCCACTTGGAAGGGCAATTCGGCCGACGCATTTTTTTTTGGGTCGGCGTATTGGGTCGGCTCTTCTGCTAAATAGTTAGTGTTGGTGGAGACAGGTGGCTCATTCTTAGAGGTTACGACCTTTGAACCCTGCTCCATGTCTATGTTGTTTATGGCTTGTGTTGCCACCTCATCACCATGGATCACCACCTCCCTACCTACATAGGGTAGATGGATTTCCTTATGTATGAACGAAGAGATGGCCCTAAGTTGTGCTAACCATGACCTTCCCAAGATCAGGTTAAACTTGAGCATTTATTTAACCATGATAAATGTTGCATTTGTGGGGAACTAGTCCCCTACCACAAAGTCAATGTGGACCGTGCCTATCACTACGATCCGTGCCCCGTTGAACGACTTCAAGCATGACATTGTTGTGAATATGATTTGGTCAACCAAACCCAGCTTATCCACAATAGGGAATGGGATGACGTTTATAGTAGCCCCATCATCAACGTGTACCCTTCGGATCTTATGTTGACCAACCCAAATTGTGATGAAAATAGGTGCTATCGTCACTTGATCCTTTTCAAGGTCTTCCCTAATGGAATCGTCGCAAAAATTCAATTGGGATGGATTTGGTTCTATAGGTGCAAAAGGAAGCATGACTAAGTGGATTTCCTTCTCTTCTGCTGACATGTTCTCATCAACTGGTATTGCCGTTAACATGAGAACCAGAGCCTCATGGTGTGCGGTAGAAGTCATGATCAGGTCATACAGGCTCAAAGTTGTATTTTTCTATTTCAAGGCTTACTTGACCTGAGCGAGAGTGCTTAGAAGGTCAGGGCCACCTTCTTGTTTGCTGCCTTTCTCCTCTTCCATTTGTCCTAAAAGATGAATTTCACGAGGAGGGACAGCTTCGAGTTTGGGATCAGACCCTTTCAAGTGAGGTGCCGACAATTGTCCACGCATAGCAACGTCATCTTTTGGCAATGAGGATAGAGATGCAAAGGGCGAGGGTGTAGGTTTGGAAGTGCCTAGGGCAGTACGTCCCGTAGACGCCTCACCTGTGAAGCTCCCTTCTCATTTCTTTAGATGAGAAGGCTGTGAAGCTGTCCTATGTGGGGAGGGGATTGTTGAGTGGCTCGGCCCCCTGATGATGAATGGTGGTAACGCTGTTAATGCATGAGGCAGTGGAGCAATTCTATTTATAGGTGGTGTAGGGGCAAATGTCTGGGGAGGGACTCTCAGGACAAATGGTTGTTGTGGATTTTTGTTAGTCGCTAATGATGCTGGTGTACTACGTTGAGGCACATGGACCACAAATGGTTGCTGGGGTGGTTTAGGATTACTGTCAACGTTGATGGTGTTGATAATGTAGCCAATGTTTTTGGCATTAAGAGGATCCATATAGACATGTAAAGATTGATTTTCGGGATGCACCAGGTTGCTCTCATCTAGAACCAGTTTCCCTTGATCAATCATTCTTTGGATATTGTCCTTTAATGCCATGTAGTAATTTGTGTCGTGACCACACTGTTGATGTTAGTCATAGAACCACTCTAGCCTGAAATCCTTAGGAACTGGCGGTTCATTGGGTAAAGCCAAAGAGGGGTTCCTAAGGCGTTCACAGTACTGTTGATGTTTTTTAGCTCCCTCCTTCGACATCCACTTGTGTTGGGTGTACCCTTCCACCAGTAACTACTTCAAAAGTTTTGAAGGCTTGATGGGTAGTGGGGTATACTTTGAGCGATCTTTATTCTCAAAGTTCGATTTGGGTGGTGCGGATGTTTCAGGTGCAAATGTTGAGGGTTGGGTTGCATTGCCCTGTTTGGGTGGGGGTTAGTTGCTGGTGCAGCCAGTTTCTTATTATTCTTGTTGTTGTTGGGCTTGGCTTTGTTTGCCATAGTAGCCACCATGGCTGTTGCAGCCTTACCCTTGTCTTTATCCTTCTTCGCAAAGGTTTTTTTGTATGCAATGTAGGCTATCTCTTTGCTTGCCTTGGCCATGTCATGTATGCTCTTCGTCTAGGCAAAAGCCTGACTAAGACTCCATGGAGTGAGATAATATAGTTTGGACTTAATGAAGTCATTCACTACACCCTTAAAGATGGCCAATAGATGGGCCTCCATGATGGGCTCGCAGATCTAATTAAGGGTAGCACTCCACCGCTGTATGAACTTCTGGATGGGTTCCAGTGGCTCTTTCTTCACACTCATTAGTTGATCTAACATAACTTCTAGTTTCAAGTTGTACTTGAAACATGTTACAAACTGTGTCAAGAGCTCCTCTAGGGTTGAGATGGATGAAAGTGGAAGCGCACGGTACCAGTCCAGGGATTTTCCTATCAAAGACATAGCAAAGACACAAATGACTGTATGCAGCCATTGTTGCAGAAGAAGGGAATCAAACCTAAATGTAATAAGAATCCACGTTGGGATCCCCTTCCCTGTTATATTATGTGAAATGGGGAAGTTACATCCCAGGGGGTAACATTAGCATGGGGACTACTGGGCTGATGGGATCATCCTGGTAAAATTCCATGACTTGCACCATATCAGAAATGATAGCCTTGAGGCATTTTATTTCCTTTGTGAGGGTCTGGATAAGTTGGAATGCTTGATTCAAACCTAGGGATGATGTGGATGTTTGGGGAACTACAAGGGTAACTCCCATTTATGGCATGGCAGGGGCAGCAACATGACCCATAGGCGATGCCATTGCAGAGGCCCCTACGAATGGTGCTACTTGCGCTATCCACCACTCGGTAGGTGGTGCTATTGTACCAACAGTCATTGGTTGTGCTATGGGGTAGGTCTCTTGTGCGACCGGTGCGATAGACCAGAGTCCCACACTAGGTTGTACCATTTTTGGGGCTTGGTATGTTTGTTGGCTAGCATAGTAGGACATTTGCAACTGTTGTGAAACAAGAGGAGAAGTGAATGGGGTCCACCATGTGGATGGGGTTGGGCCCACCGCTGACAGTGGGGCAGGTGTAAATGTAGGAATGGAGGCGGAAAATGAATGCAATTGCGACGTAGGTACAACGTGAACATAGGGTAGGGTAGTCGTGATTGGTGCATGATGGGATGCAGGAATGGATTGAGAAATAGTTTGCAGAACAGTTTGTGGAGAGGTAGTGGCTGAGAATGAGATAGGGGAGTAGGTGCATTGATATGCCGAGGGCATGGCATGGCTACCCATTGCAGGTGGAATTGTGGATTACCTCGATATAGTTGTGATCATAAAGGGAGTGGCGGTAAAGAGTGGGTTCATCCAGAAAGATGGGGTAGGAGGGATGGTGGCAGGGCTAATTTGACCCACCCTCAGGCTGGGAATCTAGTTCCTCTTGCCCATCTTGAAACACCTCATCATGGTGAGATGCTATGTCTCACAGCTCCCCAGGCCTAGACAATCATACTAGTTGATCTATGATCTATGAAACACCCAAGGTGGGAAAAAATTCCCTCCCATCACAATAGGCGAACTTGAAGATGCGTTTGTCTTCGAGTTCTTGTGCGTCTAAGGAAAGATTTGCCTACACCTTAGCGCAGAGAAAGTTATATCATTCATATTATTGCATCAAGCTCTTCGGTGCCTGATTTTGGACCCTGAGAGATCAGCGTAACTCTCGCATTGGGCTGGGTGGTTGCTCGGAACCTGTAGTACCTTGAACCAGAACAAGAACCTCAAGGTTAGCAGTAGTAATAGTGGTGGTTGAAGATGCCATTTCTGTAAAGTCAACAAGGGTTTGCAAAAAGAAATTTAAAGGGATAAAGTGGCGATTAGAGGCTTTATGTCCTGCAGGATTCCAAAGGAATCGTCGCAGTGACCGATCTACACCACACGATGCATAAACAACCGCAAACGGGTGTCACATTTACGCTAATGCATGGCGGGGTACAGAATGCATGCAGGACTACCATGAAACACGAAAAAGGCACAAAAATACCCCCCTTCTAGCGCCAGAAAATTGTAGCGACAAAAAACATCGATGGTTGGAAACATCAAGAGGTTGTCAAGTGAATAGTTTTAACCCCAGATCCGTGCAAGGGCCATGCTAAATAAAAACGGAAACGGGGTGCCTTTAACAGTCTGGTTGATCAGATGGGAACTTAGTCGATGTAACATAACCTTATGTAAACATCATTTTGAGCACAAAATACATGAAGTATGACTGATGATTAATAGATGTAATAATAAAGAAAATGATGCTAAATAGTGATAATAATGTAGAAACAATAGAGCAACTGAGATGAGAAAATGCACCACCACAAAGTCATGGGTTCAATTCTCTTCTCTGCTTGAAAATGTGTAACAAGTGGTACAGTGTTGAAGAGGCACAAGGAGTTTAGGAATGACCAGAACACTCAAAATGCCTCAACTATGTTTTCAGGTACAAGCTTAAGAGCCAACAGTACAAAGCGCGAACAAGCAAAAAGCTAATGCCAAGTGCTGATGCTAAAGGTTTTAGCTTGCTTTGAATTGCTAAAATGCCAATCAATGCCAACAATGCTCAAAATTTCCCAAAATTGACAACCACAAGAATTTTCCAACCAATGCCCAATTCTGTCAACCCCTTGAGCGTTGCTCGTCGGGGTATTTATAGGGTTAGGAGCACACAAGAGATGCAGTTTAGATGCCATGTGTCCTGGACTCATGAGATGCTGACATGCCCATATTTCATGGACATGCAGAGTTGGTTGTGAACCTACCATGTTGCAATCACGCTCTTGAAACTGGGAATGTTGGCGTTAGGTATGCAAACAATGCAAGCAATAGATGAAGCATACCGACGTAGCGTAGCTGTTTGCTATGCTGTGCTATGCTATGTAGCATAGCACGTTGGCGTGGTGTAGCTGCTTACTATGCTATGCTATGCTATGTAGCATAGCATAGTGTAGCCACCAGTTTGAAAAGGAAATTTTCTTTGAAGTCAACTGCATCTGTGAGAAGCTTTGACGGTCATCAGGTTAACTTTTGAAGCACTTTTTTGAATTTGCATCTCTGCTACACTATGTAGCATAGCATAGCATAGCAGCCAGCTTTATCTATGACTCGTGCTGAGGTTGCAAACACTTGTTTGAAGCTTTGATTATGCTAACAGTTACAACTCTTGCCTTTTGCAAAGGAGAACCTCTAAACTTGTTGAACATGTATTTGAGACATTTCTTGTTGCTCTTGTATTGTCTCTATGGTATGCTATGCTATGTAGTGTAGCATAGCATAGTAGCTGTGATGTCCTACTTTTTGCTCAATCTGTTACTTTCTAGTAACAAATGTTGCTGAAGGACCTGAAGTCAAACAAGGTAAATGGTTTCGGAGGCCGGAGTGCTTGTCAAGTGCAATTTCTTCATTGGAATCACTTGGTAATTTGGGCCTTTTCTGATTTTCCTTTGCTACACTATGCTATGCTGCGTAGCATAGCATAGTGTAGCACTTTGTTCTGCAACAATTTGCACTTGATATCTTGAGCAACTATCTTCCGAGGTCTGCTATTCTACGTAGTGTACCGTAGCGTAGCAAACCTCTTCACTAGAAAACTTGCCAATTTTTTTTGCGCATCCTAACCACCACCGACAACTCCAAGCATGGTTTCTAAACAGACTGTTAGCCGAGCGAGACACCCAAGTGGGTAGGCCAGAGAGTCCATTTGGCCTATCAACTCTAGAGGTAGAAAACTTTTCGAACTGAATAGTCTAGACTCAGTGCATTCATTTCTTGCCAAAATATCATGATGCTAAACTTGTGGAAATCCCTTGCCTGAATTCCAAGACCCTGGTGAAGCAAGAGGGTCTCGAAATTTTGGGGTGTTTCAATGGTCACTACATTGTCTATCTACCCCAAAGAAGTGGTGACAGACTAATTTTCAAGCTCCAACCTGATCTTGCATTCTTTCAATGATGGTAGGTTCCATGCTTGATATTTTTTGTAGAAAACCAAATTCATCCTTGAACCTAAGTCCAACAAATCTTTGCATGGTAAATTCCTAGCTATTCATAGATAAATCAAAGGAATTCCTAGATCAATTCTCTTCTTAAGAAGTGATCTTACCTTGATCCATTCTCTGATGATTTTAGTAAGCATGACAACTTGTATGTTTGGGCTTGATGATGATGGAAGCTTACTACATTGAGAGGGACTTGATGTGGATGGAGTGGAATTAGATGAGTTCCCCATCTGCCAAGTCTTTTTTGGACTCATTCTAAAAAACAATCATTTCCTAGGTTGACACTCATAAGTAAGCTTCCCCTAATGCATATTGATTACCCTTGTAGCATTCTTTGATTGGGGTTGTGATGGCAAGTCCCCCTACATGAGAGGAGGTGGCACTAGTGGAATAGGATTTGAGTGTTGAGTAGAGGGTCCAGCTATCAATGGATTCACATATGAGTTGGGATCAATCCTTGGTGATAGCAATTTATGGCATTTTGTTGAATAGTACTGTGGGGCCCAAGAAATGGCTTGATCATGCAATATTGGATGTTGGATGAAATATTCATATGGGTCATACTATCAGTATGGATATTGTTGGTGTAATGGCATTGTAGCCCATGATTGAGGCTATTGCCATTGTTGATAATATTGCTCCTATGGCTGCAATAAAGCTCCACTAGGATAGTACATTAGTTAAAGAATTTGGTGGTAGTTACCTTAAGGATAAGGTAATCATTTGGCATTTATTTTTGAACAAATTTGGAGTTAAGTGTGAATGCCCTTGTTTCTTGCAAATGTATCACAATTAGATAACATCCCTTAGGATGTTTGTATTAACACACAATACAACCTTCATCATTTATAGAGATAATATCTAAGACCTTAGCTAATGAAGCAAATTTACCTTTGTGTCCAAGTTTTCTCTTCCTTCTTTTTTCTTTGTCTCTTGCAAAGGCCTAGTCTACTCTTTCCTTGACAATATTTAACGTTGTTATACACCTTTCATCAATTGAATCCCACATTTTTTCTATATGTGTGGTTACATTGACAATAGATTTTTGGATTGGTAGCATCTCTTTTTAGATGACCTAGTCCAAGGTTTCTTCCTCTTGGGTATCACACACCTATGTAACTCTCTTCCAAATTAATGTATTTCTATTGTATTCTTCAGCTGATTTCCTCTTTCTGAGTTCTCCTTCTTCGTTGACCACTTAGTTGATAAGTCTTTGAATATGATGGGTTGTTAGTTTTGATAATTTTTCCTAGGCATAAACCCTAAGGGTCTCTCTTGTTTTGCTTCTCAACCCCATCTATGATATGTCTAAGTTATTCCTTTGATGAAAATATGTGGCATGGGCATCTATGTAATAGTGAATAATATTAGCCCATTTCTACATCAAGGGTCTCGCAAGTCCCTTGTTTTAAATTATAGATTTTTTTTCTTAGATTTGACACTCATGAATAGGTCTAATATTTCTCATTAAACATTTCAAGCATGATACTCTAGCGTCTGATGGATTCAAGTTTCGATGACTTGTACCAACTTTTTGCTTCTTTGACAAGTGTTCTAGGAAATAGTTTTAATTTATATCAATCACTCTCTATGTTTTGAAGGGCATAGGCATTGTGGAATGCTTGAAAATGATGTTAGGAATCAACATTATAACCACCTTCAAATTGTGGCATATTGTTCATGTCTAGCCATTTGATTCTTCTATCTCTCATATGCTTGGTTAATATGTAGATAGCTTCCTGAATATTTATCATACTTCAAGTTTCCATAAGGGGTTCATCATCATGGTTGGGTTCATATGCTTATTGTGGTAGTGACCCCTTCTATGCTCATGCCTTTCTTGATCCTTTCTTTTGTCTCTTATTCTCCTTCTTTCATGCTCTTCATATTCTAAATCAAAGTACCTTAAATATTCATTTTGATGATCATGAGTTCATTTTTCATCCCTATCAGAGTCTTGGTACTTGTGCCTTCTCCTGTCAGAGTCCTCTGAAAATCATGATGAGGTGTTTCAGATTCCTTCTCCTGAAACACCGTAGCAAGCGAAATGCTAAGGTTGTCACTTGGTGAGTGCTGGGATGTCACTTGGCCACGCTTGAGAGTGTTGCATTGGTTTTGCGAAGGTTAAGGCAGAGAGAAAAGATGATGTTTAGCTGAGTCCCTTGTCGGAGTGCTCTGAGGGGCTCATTTGAATTTTCATCTTTGGCTGGCGCTGTTCTTCAACCTCATGTAGGCAGGTGTCCCCTCCGCAGGATGAGTTGCGTTACATCCATGGAGGGTTCTAACTTGCCTACTACAGCCTTCCACATGGCGAGCTGTGTTACGTGCATGTCGGAATTTGCACTTTGAAGTAGTTGATCTAGTCGATGCACTCACTTCGTGACGCTGTAATGTTTGCTGCTATAGCGAGAAGCGTCTGCCGGGACGAGGTCTTGCTGGCTACTGGCATTGTTGTTACTCTCGAGCATCGTTGCTAGTGTGAGATGCCCAAAGCAGGGAGGCCAGTAGCGGTCCTAGTAGCACCAGCATGGGGGAGTTGGTCTCCAAGGCCCTGGGAGCTGCTGTGGACGGGAATGCACTGGAATCCCTGCTAAAGGAATGCGTGCTTAGTTCAGCTATGGGATCAGCTACCACATAGCTGTACATTGTGTGAGCCACAACCTTGGCGGGGAACTGAAGAGCAACAATATTGTGGCTAGGCCACAATACTGTCAGCACCTCAGAAGTGGGAACAAGACAAGAACTACCGTCAGGGTGGTGGGCCGTGGCGACGGTAAGTTCAAAGGGCCCGTATGACATCATACGACATCTTCGAAGGGTCAGCATGACACGGAGGGTGGCGGTGCATACGCCTTAGACCGTGTTCTCCTTGCGTCGAGAATTGCATCCTGGAGTTACAATGTTCCACCCACGCGTTGGTATCACGCCCCTTTGTTCGACGTGTATTTAGTGGTGGTGCATGTTGAAGATGCGACGCGAACCTAGTTTAAGGTCCTGGTAGACCATGTGCTGGTTTAAGGTCCCAATGGACCGTTGTGCTAGTTTAAGGTCCCAGCAGACCGTACATGCTAGGTGTATGTCATAGCGGATGTGCAATGCAAGTTTATAGTCATAGTGGACTAACAGTGCCAGTTTTACATCGTGGCAAATGGTTGCTGCTAGTTTAACGTTGTGGTAGATGCTACTCGGTGCTGCTAGTTTATCGTCATTGTAGACGCTGCCTAGTGCAACTACCAGTTTATCGTCGTAGCAGACAGTGCATGTTGTTGTCATTGTGCTTCAGACGTAGTACGGCTTGAGGTATGTGTGGTTCACCAGGTTGGCAAACTCATTGCCGTCCATGTCTGCCAGTTTGAAGGCTCCATTCTTGAAGGCTTTAGTGACCACGTAAGGACCTTCCTAGTTGGCTGAGAACTTACTTACGTGCTCACGTACGGCCTTGAGGATGAGGTCTCCCTTCTACACTGGCCATTGATGCGGGTCTGCATGGTGCTTCTACTATTGTTTATTCTGATAGTGCTCGATTCATCTTAGCATCTACATGCATTCCTCCTCCACTAAGTTGAGGTCGATGGTCCGTGATTCATTGTTTTAGGCTTCACTCATGACATTAGACAGGATCATCCGAAGTGAGGTTACCTACAACTCAAGAGGCAATACAGCTTCAGATCCGTAAACAAGACTGTAAGGGGTCTTACTTGTCGCAGTTCTGCAAGTTGTTCGATAGGCCCAGAGGACATAGAGTATTTGCTCATGCCACCACCTCTTACTATTGTTAAGCATCCGCTTCAGCAAGTTGATGATGGACTTATTTGTAGCCTCTGCCTGCCCATTCTCCTGCAGAAAATAAGGGGAAGAAAATGATTATTTAATGCCTACATTGCTATAGAAGGTTTGGGTTTCCATACTGCTGAACTGTGATCCATTTTCGGTCACAATAGTCATCGGGAGCCCAAACCTAGTTATGATGTTATCAAGGATGAAATGGCAAATTTGTTGAGACGTCATTTTCCTCAAGGGAATAGCTTCCACCCACTTAGTAAAATAATTTGTGGTAGTGATAATGAAGCTATGCCCTATGGAGGACTTAGGCATGATACGCCCAATGAGGTCTAGTCCCCATCATTGGAAGGGCCACATAATTTGTGTTGGGTGCAGGTCTATAGGTGTTATGTGTATGAGATTAGCATATCTCTAGCATGTGTCACATGTCTTGACTTTTGACAGGCAATCACGCTCCATGTAGGGCCAATAGTATCCCAGGCGTCTGATTTTCGCAGCCATATCCCTGGGTGCTATGTGTCCACCGCATAGCCCTTCATGAACCTCATTAACTACCTTTTCTGCCTACTCACCACCCACGCATGCTAACAATATCCCATCGTAGGATCGTCAGCACAGGGCGTCATTTCGCATGAGTACATATTGCCAAGCACGCTTGCAGATTGCATCTCTCTGAGCCGATGTCAATCCACCTGGGGGTTCGTCATGCTATAAATAAGCTTTAATGTTATCGTACCACTCCGGGGTGTCTACAGCATCAACAGAGGCCATGTGTTCCACCTGAGTGATAGGTTCCATGTAATCTATGATCGCAGTTGGCAGGTTTGCCAAGGAATGTGATGGGATGTTTAACGCGAGGGTAGCTAAGGCGTCTTCTACGATGTTCTTGTTGTGTGGCACGTGTTGCACATTGGTGGTCACAAATTGCTTCAGTAGGATTTTTGCTAGATCACAGTAGGGTTGTAGGTGTGTAGTCTTGTAGGCGTAGACTTCAATGATTTGATTCAAGACTAGTTGTGAATCTCCCCAGATCGCTAGGTGTTGTACATGCAGTGCACGGGTAGTTAAGAGGCCTCTAAGTAGCCCCTCATATTCTGCCATGTTGTTGGTGCAAGGGAACGCAAAATGATAAGTGGACGAGTACATTTCCCTAGAGGGGAATGTGATCGTGGCAGCAGCGCTACATCCTCATGTGGTTGAGGCATTGTTGAAGTGTAAGGTTGCCTCAAAATGCAATGGGAGGATGGCGATATTGCTAACATATTCGTCTAGGAACTTGGGATCTACGGTTTCCTGGTCGTCTACTGGCGAGGCCATAAGTTGGGTTGCTATGGCTTGGCCCTTTCTCAACGATTGACTTACATAGCATAGGTCGAACTCTGCGATTATTGCTTTCCATTGGGCTATCCTGCTACTTTTGTATAGGTGCTAGTGATAGCCCAGAGTATGTTGCTTTTGCAACTGATGTTGGTTGTGCTATGGAATAGGTAATGCCGCCACTTTTTTAGCGCAAACACTAAGGCTAGGCAGTTCCTCTTCACCTCGTTGTACTTTTCTTCGTATGTTATTAGTGCGTGGCTCAGGTAATACATTGGTATCTTAGAGCCATCGTCCCACTTCTGACATAGCAGTGCTGCTATGGATGCATCAGAGGTGGTAAGGTATATGAAGAAAGGCTTATCCCTTTGCGGCAGGTGCACTGTTGGGATGTGCGAGAGCTCCTTCTTCAAGTTGTCAAAGGCTTGTTGACACTAGGCTGTCCACTCAAAGTCAACCCCCTTCTTTAGAAGGTGTTGCATGGGGTGTAAATTGTCGGTCAACCTTGCTATAAACCTTTGAATGAATTGCACTCTACCTTGTAAACCGTGTAACTCCTTAAGTTTTGTGGGAGGCGCTAGGTTGATGATGGCCTTGACTTTGTCTAGGTCAACTCATATTCCGGCCTCCGATACTACAAACCCTAACATGCAGCCGGTCTTTACTCCGAAGACACACTTCTTAGGATTAAGATGCAAATCATGCCTTTGGCAGCACTTGAGGACTAACTCTAGATCGCATGGGTGATGGGCTGCCTCTTTGGACTTAACCACTATATCATCCACGTAATCGTTTAACGTTTCTAGGATGTAGTCACTGAAGATGTAGGTCATGGCTCGCTAGTAGGTTGCTCCAGCATTCTTGAGCCCGAAAGACATCATGGTATAGCAAAAGGTTTCCCATGGATTCATGAAGGTTGTCGATAGCTGGTGCTCTGGGTTGATGCAGATTTGGTTGTATCCAGAGAAGCCATCCATGAAGGATAGCAAAGCATGACCAGCTATGGTGTCGATGAGTTGATCGATGTTTGGGAGTGGGAAGTTGTCTTTGATCGTTGCCTTGTTCAAGTCTCAAAAGTCTATAAAGATTCATATCCCTCCTTTTTTTTTGAAACCACAATGATGTTGGACACCCACTCTGAATAGTCGACTACGCGGATGAAACCCGCTTGGTATAACTTAGTGATTTCATCCCTCACGGCTAGTGCGATTTCTGGCTTGATCTTATGCACCTTTTGTTTGATTGCCCTTACGTGTGGATCTAGGATGATGTTATGTTGAATTAGCCATGGATCCAGACCCGTCATGTCGCTGTATGACCATGCGAAAACATCGATGTGATCCTGCAAAGTTTTAACTATGCCCTCATGTATTTGCGTGTGTAGGAGGGAGCTAAGTCTTAATGTCTTTGCCTCCCTTCTTGATGTAATTATGGGTATCTCGACAAGAGGATCCTCAGTTACATCCCCAGCCTCTAAATCTAGGGCATGGACCAGATGTCTAGGCCAATTTGGGGATGCTTCTAAGGTTGCTATAGTGTTAATCGTAGTCGACCCCCAGTCAATCATGTCGGGGTTTAACTGTCTCGCGAGCTTGCCATGTGGCCTTGCTAACATTAGAGGCATGGAAAGGGCACGACAAGTTTCCATCTCTTGCTTGACCTACCATCATAAGATGAAATCCAAGGTAAGGGTCATCAGAGATTGTGCGAAACGTAAATCTGCAAAGCAACACCGAGATGCAACTTGCTAAGGCGATGTAAAGATTGAGAGTTTGCTACTTTGAGGTTGTGGTGGACCGCTAAGGCACAAGAGTCTAGTACTGTTAAAGATATGGAAATTGTTGATGTGAAGTGCAAAGTTGTATAACCATTGATATGTGAATGCCAAAATGCTAGTTTAGTGTCATCTCAGACTGCCATATTGCAACATGCAAAATCTTGATATGTAAGATAATAATAAAAAGAATGGAACTGCGAGTACAAGGGGTATCGAATTACCAGTGAGGGAATAAAGACATGAAACTACTAGGAAATGTGATACCGCCTATGTCAAGGCGTACAAGGTAATTGCTGATGTTAGGATGTAGTTAGTTTGACATCATTGCGGACTGCGAATGTTACGAGTCGAAATTACTATTTTTGGGTCCTGAGGAGCGTAACCATGCTAGGCTTGTTAGTTTAAGGTCTTTTCAGATCTTTAATCAAAAAAAAATATTATTATATTATTTTTTTTCGAGAAGGTTTGTAGTTGGCCTGAAGCATGTCAAGGTTTAAATGCTAATAGTGTTATGATGTCATGGCGAGCATACTACGATGGACGTCATGCCCCGCATTAATCGGAGAGAGAGAGAAAAAAGGTTTCCTCATTTTGCCACTACTACCATAAATAGGGATTGAACCCTGGTAATTTCACCATAAAAGCGCATAATTCTCATCGAAGCACTCAGTGATTTTGGAGCACAGAGAAATTTTGTTAATCGATTAGTGAGGCGAATTTCTAAAGAGAAGGTTGTAAATCTGCAAGCAGGGCCATGGCTCTTAAAACTCAGTTGGTGCTTGTGAAGGTCGGGGAGGTGAAAAAGACCTTGAGGCGTGGGCCACAAGCACATGTTCCGGTGCGGGAGAGCACACCGTTGACCCAGTGAATTTTCATGTCTCCTCTACCCTTTTCACCTTGCACCTTCTGCCACTTTCTGCTCTGGTTTTGCATCTCATTTTTTTTGCTATTTGTATATTCTGCGGCCACATTGTTTTAGCTTTTGTGTTGCTGTGACCTCTTTTTCTTTTGGTCGTGGTTATTGTGCAAGGGTCTTTTTGTGATTGCATGCAAGGTCATTGCCTCTGCCACGGCTATCGCGACTGCAAGGCCGAGGCCCTTCAAGTTGCTTGACCTTGGCATGCTGCGACGTAAGATCCTCAGGGTTATGTGGGGCGTAGCGCCGTGGCACGTGTTTTTGTTTGAGTATATTGTTAGTTATTTTGCTGCTACGCTAAGCTACTTGCATGCTCTCGCTACGCTAGGCTTTCGCATCTTTGCTACACTATGTGTTGAAAAGGGGTTATGCTATGCTACATTTATGGTTTGCTAAGCGCTGCTATGTTGTGCATGTGTTGCATTCAAATTTGATGTCAATATTTGCTGGTTGCGCCGTGCAGGGTAGGGCCAAGGTCTAGGCTGATCGTTTTGGACCTTGAAGGAATCCTATGTCATGTGGGGACCTATGGCCAACGTTCCTCCTCCCCCGATACGTGTGGGAGAGCGAGCGGTTTGGTTCAGGGACGAGGCACGAGACTTCTTGTAATTCCTTCTCAACCATTTTAGTCTCATGGTTTGGTCCTCAGACAAGACGTTGACGTCTGGCATAATAGAGGCCATGCTGCCAAGGACAAGTTAGGGCATCCTGAGATACCTTTCCGATGATGCGACTACAAGCAAGCTGGGAGGAGGGTCTACCCAACACTCAATAGGGTTGAGGCATTTAGCCTGGATCTGGGATATGCCAGAATACCAGTGTTATCACCCGTACAACACATTATATCTCACGTGCCACATGGCAACGTACTTTCAGAACCCATAGGGGACCATCTATTGTGTTGGCGGGTGAGTTTTGTGTCTTTGCTTTGCTTGGTTATGCAACGTTGCCATACTTGGCTGAGTGCTGATAGTATGTGCTTATCACTAGGTTCCATATTGACGATGACAGGGTTCATGACTAGCCAAGTGAGTTGGCCACAACGCAACTAGCCCTACGGGAATTTGCCTCTGCCAAGAGCCTGCGAGCGGGCGTGATTGGTCATTGTAGGGGTGAATACCATTCCTACCTACGCATGTTCACCTCTTTCTATAGTCATTGTAGGGTGAAGGGTTGGCTAGACAAGGAGTGAAGAGAACCTTTCAAGCAAGTCATGCTCGAAGCGGTTCTGGTGGTTGAACTCCCACTATTTCCATCACCGTATAAACCTAGTGGGTTAACCAGCAGGCGCCACATGCTCAAGTGTCTTTGTAGTTTTTTTTTAATTGTTATGCTAACTACGTTTTGTGATCATTGCTGCAGGAGTGAAGAAGCCTCATGAGGTGACGGTGGTAACTACCAAGAGGCAAGGGGGAAACATCTACTTCAAATATGGTGAAGTAGCGATGAGCCAGAGCTGATTAGAATGAGGGGCTCTGGACCCCTTGCTGAAGAAAATCTGAATGGCTGGACTTATGGATTTGTTCATGGCTCTGAATCTGGGCGTCCCTACTGCTGAGATGCTTTCCTTGGTCTACTCCTTCTCTGGGTAGGCGAGCCATTTTTGTACGTACGTGCGGGGTGTGCGGGTGGTCATTGACATCAATGACTAGCTATTTGCAGATTTGTTTGGCATCCCTATTGATGGCACTAACGTGATGTCGAAGGACAAGTAGGAGTTGATCCTTCAGAAGCAGCATATCGAGGAGTCGCTGAGGCTCACCAAGGAGCGAAAGGGGTTCCCTATGGAAAAGCTTAAGGAAGGTCTTGCCATGGGGATATACCTGATCTTTTGTGCCCGTGCATTCCCTCAACTACTCACCCAAGGGAAGGTCCTAGGACTTGAGTAGGTTTGGGTAATGCGGGAAGTCATGGAGGAGGGGGATCGTTACAACTAGGCTGAATTCCTATGTAGTGGTTTGCAGGCTGGGATTTTGGAACTCCGTGAGCAGACGGAGTCCCACACTAACATACACTATGCTTTCTACATAGTCTGTTTAAAGTGCTTCGCAGAGTTCCTGGTGGTCCAGGAGGACAGAGTCTACTCCAAGCTAGATCGCGACCAAATTCCTAAGCCATGGATTTGACAGGTCCTTCAGACTATGCAAGCCCATGACCCCCCGAAAATGGTCGGGGAGTCATTATCTGTAACGACTAAAGGTCTGGTAGTTCGTAGTGCCTACGTCCAGGACAGTGTAGGAGAGACGTCCCCAGCCATAATTGGCAACATGACATAGGGTGAACGTCTCATAGCTAAGATCGTGCCCACAGAGCTGCGAAGAAAGAGACCTCCCCTAGCTAGGGAAAGCCCTCATGAAGAGGAGGGACGAAGATTGCGGTTCATGTTGCGAAGAATGCAACTCCCCATTTGTAAGCATTTTTATATAATGTTTACTTTGCTATTTTCTGCTATTCTATGCTTCATTAGGCAGTGCATCATGGCATGGCATTTGTTTTGATTTATTTATTTCGATTTGACGTATGTATCCCATTTTGCGAGCAAAAGAAGAAGAAGGCAAAGAAGAAGGCGACGAGGAAGTGTCGGCCCTCAGGACGAGGGTGACAAATAAAGACGCAGGGGCCCTGGCTTTGGAAGAAAGGGCCCCGGTTAGGAATAATGGAGCTCCTATCTCCAAGGCAGTGGCTCTTACCATTAGGGAGCCTCTTCCTACCAACGAAGAGGTACCTCCCCAAAATAAAAAAGACGCTACTCTCCTGAAAGGAAAAGCACCAGCGCATGAGGTAGGGGCTTTCATGGACTTGGCTGGGCCTTCTACTGAGCCTACCGCGATCGTCTCGCATCGGCAAGAAGAAAGACTATAGCCGGATGCTGGTGAGTTAGGCTTTGTGTGTGCCTTACCGTAGTCCATTTTGGCCATTGCTAACATGCTTAGTCATGTAACAGGTGCTACTTCTGATGTCTCAAAACCTCCTCTTCCCCATACAGAGTCATGGGTTGAAGTCCCTGATAAGTTTGCATTTGTTCAAAGACTTGTTAATGACATGATCAAACGCCTTCAATAGGCGGACCCTCGTGCGGATAAGTAGGAGTGTTAACTGTCCTTATGTTGCTATGCTGAAACTTTTGAGTTTGTTGATTATGTTATGCTAACGTGATTACTGTGCTTTGTGCGCTGAATAGCCTCTCGGCTTAAGTCGGACCTGGCACGAGCTATGGAGGTTAGCGTGGTGTCAGCACTCTCGCCTAACGTGACCGAGGTGTCTCTTCGTATATTTGAAGAGGCTTACAAATGTTTCTTGAACTCGGCGCGCTCTCTATGGGAGTGTAGATGCACCAATGAGGACCTATGGAAACGGGTCCAAAGGATCGAACAGAGAGAGGCCAAACTGGTGGCCGAGGTGGAGAACCTCAGGTCGAGGATCAATTTCCTCATAAATCGTAATCCTGACCCTATTGATTTGAAAATGGCTATGGATGACTATGCTAGGTTTTGAACTATCGTTTATCAAAATGTTGAGTCCACCTGTGAGATAATTGAACATCAGATGCAGATGGACTTGCTAGCCCAGAAGTGCCAAGATATGAAGGACATCAGTGCTAAGGTCTTCGAATGCGGGAAAACCCAGACGGCTCACAAATATACATACAAGCTAGAAAACGAAACCCATCGAAGATTGTATAAAGATGCTATTGTGGAGGCGTTCTCGTTCAAAACGTTCGTGAAGGCCATCGACACTTCTGAGGCCTATGACAAGTTTAAAGAGTAGGTGAAGGTCACGGAATCTCTTGACTTGAGGATGAACCTTCCTACAGGAGAGACCGCAACTGCCTTCCTTTCTCGGGAACCTCTAAAGTGGAAGACCTTGGAAAGGGAGAAAGTTGCCGCTGCGAATGCTGAGCCTAGTGGCAGGCATTGGATGGACATTCCGATAGAGGAGATTGGGTGTCGCCTCAAGCTTGGTCTAGATCAGATACCTCTTGAGAATGACATAGGCTCCCCTCAGGTTAGTCGCTTTAATGCTATGCTACAACTAGCGTTTATCGCATTTGTTGCCCTAGCTAACTAATTTATTTTTGGGATACAGGCTCTCAATGAAGGTGTGAGACCCATGGAGGGAGGAAATGAAGAGCCGGTAGGGGGCAACACAGGAGCAGGCGATGCACAGGTAAATGAAGCAAGGGCAAACGACGAAGGTGATGTGAACGGAAATAACCCATGACAGCATGGGACCCCTTTTTTTAAAAAATTTTGAAATGGGAAAAAATTTTCAATGAAATGAAAGACTTTAGAAAGGAAACTAATTTTGTATTAAGTTATGTATTATGTAAAGTTTTCATGCTCTTGTATGCTAGTTTTAGGCCATTACGGGCTATTGCTAGTTTTGGGCCATTTTGAGCCGTTGCTAGTTTTGGGCCATTTCGAGCCATTGCGTAATAAGTTAAAGTGAAAGGCAGAAATGCTAGTTTTAGGCCACTTAGGGCTATTAGCATAGCATGTCGAAAGGACGGCATATTGACGAGACAAGAAAATAGTGAAAATTTAAGGATAGCGACTAGGTGGGAGGTTGCAAGGCTACTATGCTATGCGTAGCTTTCTCTTGACCTTTTGTGGGTTGATCGAAACGTAAGGTCGACGCATTTCGTCAGGGCCCTCGCTCATATCACTGTCCTTCGCTTGGAAGGGCAACTCAACCCATACGTTTTCGATTTGAGGATCATCTCGCTGGACCAATCCCTTCACTGTATGATTAATACATGCATGAACAAGTGCTTCATCTTTAGAGGTTGTAACTTTTGAACCCTGTTCCATGCCTACGTAGCTGATTACTTGCGTTACCACCCCGTCGCCAAGGATTATCACCTCCCTACCCACATATGGTAAGTGGATTTCCTGGTGTATAGGTGAGGAGACATTCCTAAGTTGTGCTAACCATGATCTTCCCAAGATCAGGTTAAACTTGGCCATTTCTTTGACCACGACGAACATTGCGTCTGTGGGGAATTGGTCTCTTGCTACGAAGTTTATGTGAACTATGTCCTTCACCAGGACGTGTGCCCCATTGAAGGACTGTAGACACGACGTCGCCGTTGGTTTAATATGATCGACCAATCCCAACTTATCTATAATAGGGAAGGAAATGATGTTTGTGGCAGCACCATCATCAACGTGTACCCTCTGGATCTGTGTTGGCCGACATGAATTGTGATGAAGAGAGGCGCCGTAGTCACTTGACCTTCTTTGGGATCTTTCTTAATGGCGTCACTACTGAAACTTAATTGAGGCATTGCAGACTCCATGGGTATAGAGGGGAGTATGATCAAGTGGATCTCTTTCTCTTCTACTGGCATGTTTTCGTCGACCAGAATCACCGGTAACATGTGGACTAGAGCCTCACGGTAAGGTACAGATGTCATGACTAGGTTGTACAAGATTAACATAGCGTTTTTCAACCTTAGGGGTTGCCAGACCTAGGTGAGGGCATCCAAGAAGTCTTGGCTGCCCACCTGTTTGACACTTTCCTCCTCCTCGATTCGTCCTAGAAGATGAATCTCTCGAGGGTAGACGACCTCGGATCTGGGTTCAAATCTTTGTCGACAAGGTGATGCAGGCTGTGTAATCATGTTGACCTTCATCTTTGGTGATGAAGGTGTAAATAAAAGGGGCAAAGGCATAGGCTTGGAGATACTTTTGACAGTATTCCCCTTCGACGCCTCGTCCAACAAGTAGGCTTCTCACCTTGTGGGGTGAAGAGGTTGTTTAATGTTGTTGCACGGGATGGGGATTGTCGAAGATGTTGGCCTCATGATGAGGAATGAAGCTAGAGGCATTAACTAATGGGGTAGCATGGCTTCACCAATAGGCAGTGCAGAGGTAGATGCCCATGGTGGGACTTTCAGGATGAAGGGCAGCTACGAACTTGGACCAACCATTGGTGGTATTGGTGCACTACGCTGAGGCACACGAATCACAAATGATGGCGTTGATTACATAACCAGCATTATTGGCATTGAGGGGATCTGTGTAGATATACATAGATTGGTTACTTTCATCTAGCACCATCTTTCCCAGGTCAATTAATCTTTGGATGTCATCCTGCAATGACAAAAAATAATCCGTGGTGTGACCACATAGTTGGTCGTAGTCACAAAACCTATCTAGCCTGAAACCCCTGGGAATCGGAGGCTCATTGGGTAGGGCCAAAGAGGGATTCCTAAGGAGCTCACAGTAGCGTAGATATCTTATGTTTGCTTCCTCTAACATCTGCTTGTGTTGGATGTATCCCGCTGCCAATAGTTACTTAAAGAGTTTTGACGGTTTGAGAGGAAATGGGGTGTATTTCAAATGATCTTTGCGCTGGAAGTTGGGTTTAGTGTATGCAGATGTCTCAGGCGCAAGTGCGACAGGTTGTGATGCTTGGCCTAGTTTGGGCACAGAGTCAGCCGCAAGTATGGATGGTTTCTTATTATTCTTGCTTCTACTGTTGCTATGTTTGGGCTTAGCCTCAGCTTCCACAGTAGCCACCATGGTTGTTGGGGCCTTACCCTTGTCCTTTTTTGCAAAGCTATTCTTGTAAGTGATGTAGGTCGGGTCTTTGCTCACCTCGGCTGCGTCTTGTATGCTTTTTGTTTGAGCGAAAGCTTGGCTAAGTGAGCGTGGAGTGAGGTAATACAGTTTGGACTTGATGAAGTCATTCACCGCATCCTTAAAGATGGCTAAGAAGTAAGCCTCTGCGATGGGCTCATGGATTTCGTTAAGGGTTGCACTCCAACGTTGAATGAATTTTTGTACCAGTTCTAGCGGGTCTTGTTTCACGCCCATCAGCTGATCCAGCATGGTTTCTAGCTTCAAGTTATATTTGAAGCGTGTCACAAACTGGGTCAAGAGTTCTTCCAAAGTTGAAATGAATGAACGTGGCAATGCGCGGTACTAATCTAGGGCTTTCCCGGCTAGGGACATGGCGAAGACATGAATGATCATATGCGGCTAGTGTTGCAATAGCAAAGACTCTGACCAGAAAGTCACGAGATGTGTATTGGGATCCCCTTCCCCATCGTACTTCATGAAGTGCAGAAGGGACATCCCGGGTGGTAATACAAAAGCAGGGATTGTAGGGTTAATGGGATCATCCTGATAAAAGTCCATGACTTCTACCGTGTTGGACCTGATAGCTTTGAGGCGTTTTACTTCCTCAGTTAGGGTCTGGATGAGCTGAAATGCTTGGTCTAGACCCGAAGACGTTGCAGACGGCTGAGGGACTACAAAGGAAACTCTCACATGTGGCATGGTGGCGGTGGCGATTTGACCCATTGATGGTGCCGTTGGGGCCAGCCTCGCTAAAAGTGTTGTTTGGGTTGTCCACCACCTGGTGGGTGGTATTGTCAAAGCGGTAATAGCAGGTTGAGTCGTTGGATAGGCCATTTGGGTTACCGATGGGACAGACCATGGCCTCGTGCCAGCATGTGCCGTTTGCGGGGTTGGGTAGGCCTGAGGGCGAACATTGTGAGACATATGCGATGGTTGTAGTACAGACGAAGAAGTGAATGCAGTCCACCACATGGATGGGCTCGGGCCCACCACAGTGGGTGGAACAGATGCATACGTAGGAATCGACATAGGAGTTATGTGCGGTTGCAAAGTAGGTACAGTATGGACATGCGGTAGGGTAGCCATGATAGGCGTGTTGCGCGTTGTGGGAGCGTGTTGATAAACAGCTTGATGCAGCACAATTGCTGCGAGCGTAACCAGGGAATAAGGATGATGATGCACTGGGAATGTAGCATGGCTACCCATTGTAGTTGCGATTGTAGGTTGCTGAAGCATAGGCATGATGACAAAGGGGGTGGCGAAAAACAGCGAGTTGGCCCAGAAGAACTGGGTAGGCAGGACAGGAACAGGGTTGGCCTGACCTACCTCGTTAGATTGGGAATCAAGTTCCTCCTATCCATCTTGAAAGGTGTCATCCTGGTTGGACGTTGTATCTTATTGCTCCCTAAGCCTGGTCAACTAGATTAGTTGATCTAGAAGCCTTTGGTACGCTTGTGTTAAAGGCAAAGAAATGCCCGGGGTAGGAACGAATTCCTCCCTGTTGCAGTAAGTGAACTTGAAACTACATTTTTCTTCAAGTTCATGTAAATCGAAGGGCAGATTAGCCTGCACCTTTGCACAAAGGAAACTGTAACGCTCGTGTTGTTGGGCCAGTCCCTCAGGTCCTCGGTTTTGGATTCTGAGAGACCGGCATGCTTCTTGCGTTGGATTCAGCCATTGTATAGCACTGGTAGTGCCTTGGACCACGAAGGGCACCTCCGTGTTGAAGGTGTCAATAGCGGTAGTGGCGGAAGCCATTGCTAAGCAAGTGATTATGCAAAAAATGCAAAAGAATAGAAGGATTGAAAAAAGCGGCAAAAGGTGACTTTACGTCTTGCCCAATTCCAGAGGAATCGTCAAGGTGACCGATCTGTACCACACAAAGCGTAAACAACCGTAAAGGGTGTCATTTCTATGCCCGTGTGCGATGAGGTACAAAGCACGTGCAAGACTACCGTAAGACAAGTTCAGTTGACAAGTGATCAAGAAGGCTTTATGTCCCGCAGGATCCTGGAGGGACCATCGAGGCGACCGACCTGCACCACCCAAGGCATAAACAACCTCAAAGGGTGTCACGTTTTCACTTGTACTGGCTAGGATGCAGAGTGCATGCAAGACTACTGTAAAAAGGAAAGGCAAGTTAAATCGCTGTCAGAAGGCTTATTATCTCGTAAGGTTCCAGAGGAACTTTCGAGGAGACCGATCTACATCGTACAACACGTAAACAACCACAGATGGGTGTCAAGTCTACGCTAATGCAAGCCAGGGTGTGGAAGACGTACGAGACTACCATGAGAAGAGAAAATTAACAAGCGACCAAGTAGGTTTTATGTCTCACAGGATCTCAGAGGGACCGTCGAGGCGACCGGTCTGTACCACACAAGATGGGGTACAGAACGCAGGCAAGACAACCATAGGGTGGGCAGGCTAACTAGCAATCAGGCAGGTTTTATGTCTTGTAGGATCCCGGAGGGACCATCGAGGTGACCAGTCTATACCACATGAGATGGTGTGTAGAATGCATGCAAGACAACTATAGAATGAGCTAGTTAACCAGCGATCAGAGGCCTTGTGTTCTGTAGGGTTCCGGAGGAACCGTTGGGGTGACCGATCTGCACCGCACAAAGCACAAACAACCACAAGAGGGCGTCGCATTTACATTCATGTGTACCAGGGTGCAAAAGGCTCACAGAATTACCATGACACGCGGAAAAGGCACCAAAAGGCCCTCCTTCTAGTGCCAGAAAACTGTAGCAACCGAAAACATTGGTGGCTGGAAGAACGTCAGGGGTCGACGGATGTGACAGTTCCAACCCCATATCCATGGGAGGGTGGTGGTGGGTGCGTGCAGACATGGGGTGCCTTGAATGGTCTAGTCGATCAGACAGGGACTTACATCGGCATCGATATAGCCTTTTGCAACGTAAATAATGTGAAATGCGAGATAATGCTTAAATGAATTAGGGGAGAAAATGTAAAAATGCGACAGTAATGCAAAATAATGCTTAAAGGTAAATAAGACAAAAAGTAATGCAAGAAAACAAGACAGTAAATGAGAGATAAAGTAAAGTATGGTTAGAAACATGGACCGCTCAAGAGCTATAAATTCATCCTGTCAGGGTATATAAAATCGGCTACATAGCATGATGGAGTGCAGAAGTCCTGAGAGTAATCAAGGCATGCCGAAAAAAGAAAAAGAGCTATGCGCTTGGATGTGAACTTTGCGTACAAACAATATAGGGCTCTACCAAGGTGGTATAATGGAGATGGGGACCTTGCGCCAGCTAAGAGAGACTTGCTATTTACAGTGTTAGACAGATGACTTTGATATTACAATGCCGGCTAGAGGGGAAATCTTTGTTTCAGAATTTCAAAGTTCCCACAACTTGGAAGCTGTTTGCTTCAAGAAAGATGCGAACTCTTTTGAAATTGCCAACTTTATAAATCACGAACTTTTCCAAATTGTGGGTACTTCTTGAAAATTACGGGCTTGTTATATGCTATTTGATGAGATATTTATAGGGCTGAAGGTAAGAAAAAAAGGGTGGTTTGAATGCTACATGCCGCAGGCTTGTGCTATCTTACTAGCATCACTCGAGCCATCTGTGACCGTTGGGCCTAGAAGACCATTGCGATGCGAGCTTGCCATGCAATAACTGCGATCCTACTATGCCATAATTGTGCTATCAGTGTCTGGAGACGTGTGCCAACGATCCGATTAGGTGGAGTGCATTGATCTCGCACAACCACCTGTATGCCTCGCTATGCTTTGTGACGTAGCCTACTTGGCATAGCGTAGCACTTTGTCACGCGTCCTGCCATATGTCACATGCTTGCTATCCTATGCTACGCTATGTAGCGTAGCATAGAGTAGCAACTTGCCTTAGTCGCGAAAGCTTTGCTGATTTGCAAACCATTCTCGTATGATGCCAGTTTTGCGAACTTTGTTGATTCTGCCTTTCAAACTACCTTTTGTCTCTTTCGCAGGATTGCTACACCTTGCTGCGCCATGTAGCTTAGTGTAGCATAGCAGCAAACATGGTCCGTCGAAGGGACATCACTACAGAACTTGAAATTGGATGAGGGGAGCAAGTAGTGAAGTCGTTGCCATGCTACGCTGTGTGATGTTGTGTAGCGTAGCACTTCGTTCTGCCATTGTTTCCTGAAGCTTGCTACGCTACATAGCGTAGTAGGCTTCGTGACTTAGAAAAATTGCCGAATTATTTCTTGTGCATCCAGGATGTTGTTGCCGATTCTGCACACTATTTCTGAGTAGGCTGCTAGCTGTTTAGGCTACTTTGGTGGGTGGGTAGGATGGTACAGAACCTGTCCATGCTCAAAGTAGAAAATTTGTCGAACTAGCCGACCTGGACTCAAAACGTTCTTCTCCCGATGAACTGCCATAGTGCTGTGCAAACTACAAGAGCCTGGTGAAGCCAGGATGACCCCGCATTTTTTAGGGTGTTTCAAACCCCTTGGTCAAAGTCAAGGGGAGGAGCATCATTGTGTGGCCAATAGCCTAAGGTAGGTTCACCACCCTCATTTTTGCTTAAGACATGTGGGGCATCCTAGGACCACTTACCCTTCAAAGACTTATGATGTCTCTCCTGTTGCAAGTCCCTTTGATGTTGTGCTTCTGTGGGATGGTATTCTCTTGATTCATGGTCTTGCACAACGTATTCTACATGTAAGTGCAGCATGCCAATTCATGTCAGAGCATGAAGAAGCATGTTCGGAACTAAACAATCGGGAGGTAACACTATGTTACCTTCTAAGTCTCACCAACGTAGTTGTTCATCTTGATAGAGGATAAAGGTGAAGTCTAGTATATACTCATTAGGATGAATATATGCCACTCAAACTTGTTAAGGGACTGGCAGATCAACATCATGTGTATTATGATGCCGATTATTTCCTATTTCAGACCTAGGCAGTGAGGCGCTTTTGTACAAAGAAGGAGACATATTTTTCTATTTAGTGTGCAATGTACTCTTGTTTATTATTTCCTCAATCAACCCTAAAGGTTCATTCCAACGATGTGAATTATTTCCTATGTTCTAGTTAGCGCACAAACAAGTAAGTCCCCAGCAACAATGCCAATGATGAGCGACGAAGTAGCCCTGCTTTCAACCATACAAATATAAGCATTTCACACACGATCCAATTGAATTCAAAGGACTAAGTGCCTATGCACCTTTGTGGAATAAGGATGGGTTGGTTGATCATTGTCTTCCCAAACTTACTTGTATGGCTAAGTAAGTTTGAGGCATATGATTTTTATAGTTTTTATGTTTTTATCTCCTGCTGCTAATAAGGGAGGAGAGAGAGAGATAACTAAGTGACTAGTTTAACTTAACTATTGATTAACTAGGCTTTAACTAATCCTAACACCAGTATTTATTCTCACTTGTTGTACACATCCTGAACCAATGCAACACTACTGGGATTACCAAATGCTAATTGTTACTGGGTTACCAAGTGTTACACGCATGCTCGAAGTGATTGTACTATGTGTGCTAATAATAGAAATGTAAAGTGTATAAAATAAAATAAAATAATAAAATAAAATAAATGCAGAAGAAAATAAAATAAATAAAATGAGTAAGAAAACAAATCTCAAGTGATGTAGGGATGAATCCAAGAGCTTGTCTTTATTTCCATACACAAGGTGTGCTTAGGTACACAATGCTTGAATAAAGATCCTTCCACACTTAGACCTCTTGCTGCAGGCACTTGGAAAATACTCTAACTACAAAAGTTTCACTACTTGACTCCTAAAAGACTTCCCTTGAAATACTTCCTTCCAAGACTTCTTCCCAAGACTTCCTCTCTAAATTTTTTGCCTGGGCACTGTATTTATAGGCTTGGGAGAAACTACTCTAATAATTTGAAAAAGTACCACTCTAATAATTAGAATAAATCGCTAGAGTAACTACTCTCATCACACATACTTTAACATCTTCTTATTCTTTCACATTTTTTATTTCTTAAATTTTTTATATTCTTTGATATTTTTCAATTCGTTTAACATTTTTTCGTTCCCTACAATTTTTCACAATTTTTGCTATCCTTTTCATTTCTTTCATAATTTTTTTTCAAACCTTTTGTAAATAATTTAGATTACTAATAAGACACATTACAAATAAAGGTAAGATGAGGAAAATTTGTGCTATTTTTTTTTTGAAATATATTAATGCTCGAAAGGTATTTTAAGGATAAGGATGAAAGGAAACTTGAAATTTTTAATGAAAAATCAATCATATTAATGCCAAAAATCTTAAATAATGACTCTTAAGAAACCATAACCATCATTGCAAGCCACAAGTATGAATAAAATAGATAATTGTGAAGGGATACAAGGAAATCAACACTTATGGGGTAACTTTTTAAAATTTTTCTAACTCTACAATCACAATAAACCAAGAACTTAATGTAACTAAGGATATGAGCAAGGTATGGAATCATTAAGAATATATGAAAATACCTTAGTAATTCCAAATACTTGATTGTATATGGCCCCAAAGAGAGGAGCACAAGGAGAACATTCACAAGGTGCAAGAAAAAAACTAAGAGACCAAGGTACAGGTTCAACCAAAGAACAAGAACCCGAACACAAGGAGCAGGAAGCCTAATCATTCAATAGCCATCAAGAAACTTCTACTATAGGATAATCAGCCCAAGGAGAGGTAGAGGAACCACAAGTGCAAGGACAACACCTCACATTGTCATAAGAATGCCTCCAAGCTATTTAGGAGAGATCCATCTAGACCACAGTCATTGTGGAAATAAACTTTGGCTTGTTCATGGAATTTGTTCCTTAAGTGATAAGGACACAGCTCCAAGAATCACCATTATGGCCTACACTTTTACACAAATGTGAATGGTACCTTGGGGAAACCTATCAATTTTGACATAACAAAGAAGAGGGTATGATTGTTAACATTGGAGGAATCTCAGTCTCATTCTCAATCAAGGTGATAGCTAAAGCACTCAACATACCCAATGAAGGGGCAAGGGTAGCACATTTCTCCACTTGATTGGATCCTAAAATAAAAAAACTATGGCTAAAATGGACATATGGAAAATAAGATAAGGGCTATAATGAGTTAACTTTGGAAGAAAGAATATACTTCAAAATTGACACCTATCACATGTTTCCAACAAAAGGACTTAATCAACTACCCACTTATGTGGCTAGAGGAAGTGCGATCTTGATGGGAAAATACAATGCCAACCTCACATAACTCTACTTTATGGAATTCATAGGTAGTTTGAAGAAAGAAAGGCAAGAAAGCCAACAATTCCATTTCTATGCCTTATTAGAATGATGTGCAAGTGAGCCAAAATTCTGGAATACACCAATGACATTCCTAGGAGAGCACACAATGATTCATATGCTAAATTGCTCAAACCAACACCAACTAGAAAAGATCATGATGAAGAGAAACAAAAACAAGAATAAGAGCAAGAGAAACAATAGGAGAAACAACATCAATATTAGTAGCAACAACAGCAAGTTCTACTACCATCACTACAAGCTAATAGACTATCAATGAATCATCTACAAAAAATTGTAGAAACCATCAGCTGGAGAATGCAAGAGGAGGCCAGCCTTTATACAGTTATTGATAATGCCATCCTACCCATAGTTTCAATAGATCCAACAAGTGGATAGATCTCACTATAGTCAAGAGGAGAGGTCTAATGGTCATAATAAATCTCTAAAAACACTATGTCATTCCAAGTGGTGCTTGAGATCAGAGAGGGAGCCACAATAGTGGTAATGTAGCATCAAGATGTAGTGAGAGAAGTAGAAGTGATTACTAATCACATCAAAGAGTCCTTCAACGTACCTGTTGTGCCACTAGTAGATCTAACTAGAGAAAAGAATGCTCAAATGTTAGTCGAAACCTCGATGAATTCTACTGATCATGAAGATGTGCTTAATAGACTATTGTAGGCTTGGAAAGTCATGAAAACACTCTTTGACATTCCAATTAATGTCATTGTAGTATAGTCTAAGCTCATTACTACCAAACGAAAACTAGTTATGGCAAAGACAAAGGTAGAGCATGCAAAGAATGAAATTCTAAGATTACAAGAAGAGCTCACAACCCTAAGAGCTAAATGAAGAGATCCAACTCAATCCATTACACTTGACCAAATAGAGTAGTTCAAAACAGAAAAAATGAACCACCTGATTGAGAAAAATAAACAAATGGCAATAGAGAACAAGAAAGTGACATGGAATGCCTCTGTAGTAGAAGCACAAATGTATGCACATGCTAAGGCACTTAATACAGTCCAAGAAGAAAATAAACAACTTGATTCTAATAATATGAGGTTGAACACTCTAGAAAAATATAAAAAACATCTTGGAGGAGAGCATCCACTAGTTAAGGGAATAACTAATGAGGACCAACCAAGGCATGAGCTGCATCATAAGAAAAAATAGAACCCTCTCAATAGAGGGGTTATGCACCATCTGTCAAAATTCATCCATTGAAATCAACATGTGGTAGAACAAGGCAAAGAAACATGAGGATCAAAGAACACTTTCATGATCAAGTGAGAATGTATAAGTAGATTAATGAAAAAGAGATCAAAATGGCCAAAGCTAGAATCAGCTCTATATCAGCAAGAAATCCTAACTAGCAGCCCATCCTAGATAGCTATGCCCATGTTCACCAAGTGAAAGTGAAGAACAAACACCTATAGATCGAAGACCTAAAAGAGTACATGGGGATAACCAACCTTCATTATGCTAACATGGCCATGTTAATAGCAAGTAGGCCCAAAATCGAGCTAGAACAACAAGTAGCAACCACATATGCCTTATATGAGAAAGAGTTTGCAGATCACAAAGATGCTTTACAACAACTCCAAGTGGAAAACTCTAAAGTAGAAGTAGTGAAGGCTAGATACCAATGGAAAAAAGATGTAGCAAAAAACCTGGCTAGAAGGTTATCTGATTATCATGAATTACATAATAAGGATGGAGCATTTGAAGAGGAGAAAAGACAATTTGTAGCCTAGTATGTTAAGGCTAATCAAATGTTTCCACAACTACTATGTCCATGGGATGTACCAACTCTATCACATATTCCACAACATGCATGGATGGTGCATGATCCAAGAGTGAAAGAGGAAAAGCTTTAGGTACTCTTGAATTGATAAAAACTCCAAAATCTTGGTGACAAAGGGAGGTAACCAATGGAAGAGCCACCACCACTAGAAACTGCCTAGACTAGATTGAGCTCTACCAAATTTTATTTTTTGTCAAAATTTTTATGTCATGTCCTAGGTAAAGTTTTTTAAAACATCACTATGGAGTTCGAGAGTCATGTATATTGTAGATAATGTCATGTAAATATACCTTCTAATTTTGTAAGGAACTTTATCCCAATTTTGTTTTAACTCAAGGACAAGTTTTTGGTTAGTTGTCAAGGTATGATAACTCACATTTTTGACCAGCTATGATATTAAGCATATGATATTAGAGTTATGATATCAAATCCTCAATATTGGGGCACAAGCTACAATGTTGGATATCCAATATCACGGGCATGTGTAGGCCTATAAGTATGACACTTAGGTGCACAATCTAAAAAACTTTCATTACAACCTTAGGTAGACTCTTGTAGTTTGCTTCATAGTTCAACAATAAAGTGAATGCCTGTAGTGTGATGTTGAGTAGTTGTATGAAATCTTTATTCAAGTGAAGTATACTTGTTCACAATTCATGATGGAAATTAAGATCGAGATTACTTTCCATCATTAAAACATACACTTAGCTTTATTATTTTACTTAGCATAATTCTTACTAATTTTCTAGTTTAATAATTTACATTTCTAGGTACTTTACTTTCATTGTTCATAGTAAAGTAGAATGGGTATGACTGGTTTTAAGTGTTAAGTGTAATCATTTGGTAACCCAGTAGTGGTTTCACTTGATTTACTTAGTAGTGAACTTACTTGGTAATCCTAGTAATGGTTACATGAGTCAAAGACATGTATGGCAATTCAAGAATGGATTCTCATTGATCTAGGGTAGAGTAGATTATTTTACCATTTTCCTTAGCTTTAGAATCATTTCCATACTTTACCATCATAGCTAGGAGTAATGGACAACACAACATCATTTATCATACATCTCACTAAGAGCTAAACCATACGCATAGATTATACTAGCTCCACATGGGAAGACACTACCTAAACTTTAACTAATTAGCATAATCACATTGCCTTGTCCACAAAATTTGACTAGGCTACACATGAACACTCATATCTCATATGGTTGGATGTTGGACTACGCCATCGCTTATCACTTTCCATAATAGTATCAATTTTTTTTCTCCATGTTAAAGTTTGATTACACTAAAATCTACTTTCCATTATTATTTTAACACATACATTTTTATTATCACTGCAATTTAAAATGGTAATATTTTTCGAATGAAAAACTTATTTTACAAGTTCAGTGGTAGTGAGCACAATTGAGTTATGAATTTTAAAAAGACACTTGGTAAAAAAATAAGAATTTAAAAAATTCATTATCCCAATATAATAAGGTAGGCTACCTAAGTTCATTTTTTCCATTCAAATTTATGAAGAGCTAGATTTATTGTTCCACAGATGTTAGTAACCAACTAAAAATTCAATTTTAGTTTCATAAACTTTTACATATATTTTTAAGGTTATTAAATACAAAACAAATTACTTTCACAAGAAGATTTAACTATTAATTTTTCTAAGCTATCCTTATCATTTGTTGTATAATTTTTAACATAAAATGAATATAAAAAAATATTTAAGTAGAAAAATGGTTTCATCTTGCAAAGCTTAAATGATTTAAATTTTCTCACATTATATTCTACCTTAGTAAAATATTCTCACATTCAAATCGCTTTCAATGCTATTTTTACTCCACTTAAGAAAAGAAAAAAATATATAAATATTACATGAAACTTCAAAACATCAAATGAGAGGCCTTTTATTATTACACATGTACATGTATTTTTCTAAGGGAAAAGGGATTGTACCATATTATATTAAACAAGGATAAAAATTCATAGCTAGTAACTTTGATGACACATTACTTAGGTACAAGAAAATATTAAATTTTTAGATTAAAGAGTTCATTAAGAAAAACTCAAGGATATAAATATTTTCAAATTTTGATTTGTAAAACCAAATATTTCCATTAAAAATAGTTTGACCACAACTAGTGGTCCACTCATGGTATTGTAAGAAATAGACAATGAGTCTACCATGACTTGTAGTTGTCTCATGGTGAATGCTCAAAATAAGGTAAATTCATCACGACTCATAGTACTGTCATGATACATTTGTGGAATTTTCTATAATCAGTTCCTCTTTTTTTTCAAATACCACAACTTGTGGTTGGATCATCTTAGTATCTCGAAAACCAGTGCAAATACCATGACCCAATGATGAGTGGCAAGGTACCCCTACACTCAACCATACAAATACAAGCGTTACATGGGCAATCCGGTCGAACTTCGCAGACTAAGTGCCTACATGCCTTATGGAACACTTAAGGTTAATCGTTCGTTGTCTTCCCAGACTTACTTGTATTTGTCATGGTTGTATGGTTAAGCAAGTCTGAGGTATGTGATTTTTATATCTTTTCAGTTTTATCTCCTATGCTAATGAGGTAAAGGATGAAGAGGATAATTAACTAACTTTAACTAACTAAGTTCTAATGCCTAGCATCAGTATCCATTCCCACTTACCGTTCACCCCTTAGCTGATGCAACTTTCTAGGATTACCAAACGCTATTTGTTGCTGGGATTACCAAGCGTAACACACATGCTCAAAGTGGTCATACTGAATGCACTTAGGATTGTTGAGGGTTGAGAGAGATTAATTACTAATAAATCATTTAAGCATTAACAATAAATAACAATAATTAAATTCCTATTTAGCCTATTCCATGCACTACAAGTTTTATCCAACAGCTCATCTTTATTTCCGTACACAAACTTGTGCTCAGGTACAATATTTACTTGAATAAAGATCCGTTCACTCTGGAGCTCCTACTACAGGCACATGGGAATTATTCTATCTCTGGAGAGGTAAAACTGCTAGATTTTCGCTAAGGGTCTAGATCTAGATGGATAAACAAGGGAGAGCTGCTTCTTATTTATAGAAATGGCGGTGGACTATGATATCGCATATGCAATATCGTGGGAAAGACGCGATATTGTGTACGATACATCGCGTACGCAATATCATAGTGAGGACACGATATCGCGTCCCATCATAACCCCATGACTGAATAAAAACTTGTCCTTGAGTTCCTTACAAAATATTGGGAAGGTATGGGATTATTAACTTGAATGGAACTAATGGTGAATGGGACGACATGTGAACGGATCATCATTACAGAACATGACAAAACTAGTGTTCACGACAACAAGAGTGAACTCTTTATACATGTGACATCAGGCCTTATTTGGTAGCTAAGAAAGAGAGAGAGAGAAAGAAGTTTTGCTGCTGCCAATGCCAAGATTGTGTCTTTTTTTTTCCATCCATAAGCGCGCCATCCATCTTGTTCCTTGCATGGCTGCTTTAGCACCGATCCATTTCAAGTGTTCCCTCCAGATCCAATCTGTTTTTGTATGATTACCATCTGCACACACAACACAGTCTTTATATTAGCAAGGGTAAATGAATCACAATGCAGTGGATACCTTGCTTCGGTGAAAGGTCCATTGGCTAAGTTGTGATATGGCTGACACGGGTCTGGAGATATATTCATGGTGACTATCGAAGGTGTAGGGGTTAGGAGAAAATCAAAAAAATTGGGTCTAGACCCCCATGACTAAGAGCAAACCTCTAGTAGTGATAGAATGGAGAAAGAATAAGGAATCAAGAAAGATGGAGAAAAAGAGATAGCTATAACATCGATGAAATGGATGTGAAGATGGAAATGAACAAAATAGAGTGAATTGCAAAAATGTTAAGGGAAAGAGTTTAACTGATGTACCAAATAGGAATGCCAGTGGGTCCTCCCCAAAGTAGGCTCATGCCTTTAATGCCCTGAAAAAACCACATTCAAAGAGTCCGTAGGCTCTAGGAATGTCATTTGGAACAAGAGTTAAAGTCTTAACCACAAGAATTTGCCAAAAATAAAATGATGCATTAACCAAAATATACACTAATGATACAACCGGAAATGAGGTGATCAAAGGAGGAAGAATGATGGAAAGAAGAGAATGGAATGGAATCTCAAGAACAAGGTGGTATACAGCCCCTTGTGTATTTCATGGTTAATGTGACTTAGCAGATCCCATTCCAAGTCTGACCTCAACAAACCACATCCAGTGACTTCGCATTAATGCATTCGGCCAATCCATCCACTTGAAGTAACAAGAATGCATCCACCAAAGAGCCACCATCATTCCAACGAAACAAAGGAGGAGAGAATGGGAAGTGAGAAGGGCCTTAATTAGAGGGAACATGTTTATTTTAGTTCCATAACTAGTGCTTGTAGCCCAAATGATTATTTCTTCTAACGGGTGTGATTTGAATTCTCATTGTTTTTTTTAAATGTGTTTATATGTGAGAACCACACAATGCAAAGACTTTGTTATTTTTATTAGCTCAACTTCCCGATAATGGAATAATGTCAGAATGGGAAGGAAAACTCAAGAAGAAAACATCCAAGTACCCAAGAGAATGGCCAACACAAATGAATCAAGTCCCCTTGAAGTCACACCCTTTTCAATCCTTGAGTCCTTCCTTAGTTTGAGAAATGCCCAGTGACCAATTCGTTATAGTTCTTATTATTAGGAAAGGGACTGTATAGTTCCAAGCCAAGAGAGACCATAGAGATTTGTGGATGAATGAATGAAGTGGATTCATTGCCTATCATATCAAAAGAACCATACCTTAGTATCAACATCATAATCTTAAAGGTAAAAACCAAACATTAGCTACCAATAGAAAACAGTTCATACCATCTTTAATAGCACTTATTGGGTGACAAGTTTAACAAAATGGATAAAAAACACACACACACACATACACACACACAGAAATAAAAATTTATAATGATGTTGTAAAACAAAAACAAGAAAAGTTAAAGAAATTTTTAAAACAAAAATGTGTAAAACAAAAACGTGCAAAACAAAAATGTGTAAAACAAAAACTTAAACAGAATTGAGGGCCTCAATTTATTAGCATAAGTGGCCATCTCCACCATGACTAAATTGCATGGGAGAGATTAAAAATAAGGAGCATGGTTGTCTGTTATCAGATGTGTAATTTGCACTGGTTGTGTTTGGTTCATGGAAGGGTTTGGTTTGTTGCACATTGACTAGTAATCTCGTATCAGGGCTTTCAGGCTTGTGTATTGTCATGGCTCCCGAAGGAAAGGTCGTATGAATAATGTAGGGTCCTTTCCATAGTTTTTGAAATTTTGTACATTGTGGTACATGCATGGGGTTCCAGTAAAGGACCTTTTCTCCTAGTTGGTACTTAACCCTTCAAATTCTTAAGTCATGACGTTGTTTATTATGTGCCTTGTGCAAGTCATTTGATGACAGAGCAACCAATCTATTCTCATCTAGCATGTTTAGAGCTGCCAATCTTTGTTTTTGTGCTAGGTCAAGGTCAAGGTGGAGGTCACATGCCATGGATAGTGTACAGAGCTCAGTTTGTACTAGGAGCTTTGGAAGTTTTCTGTATACTAGCTCATAGGGAGAGTAGCCTGTGGGGAGTTTCCAAGTGGAGTGGTATGCGCAAAGAGCGTCGTTCAGTTTTGTGCTCCAATCTCACCTAAATTTTCTAATTGTTCTTGTTAATATTCTCATAATCTCTAGATTAGTGACCTTGTCTTGGCCATTAGCTTGGGGGTGATAAGGTGTAAACATTTTATGTTCAACCCCTAAGTGTTGAATCAACTTGCGAAAGGTTACACCTGTAAAATGTGTTCCATTATTAGAGATGAGTGCACGCGACATACCAAACCTGTTTACGATTTGTTGTTGTACAAATTGTGCAGCCGTAGACGATGTGCAGTCTGTTACAGTAGCTGCTTCAGTCCATTTGGTTAAATAGTCAACAACAACAATGATATAAGCTTTCCCATTGGACATCGGTGTAATGGGCCCCATAAAATCTATTTCCCAAATGTCGAATGGTTCCAAAGGTTGAATCCATTGTTGTGGATCCTCCATTCTAGTATTCATTCCACCATCACGTTGATAGCACTCACAGGATTGGACAAATTGATGGGCATCCCAAAATAGCATTGGCCAGTAATATCCTGCAAGCAAGATCTTAATGGCCATTCGTCTCCCTGCATAGTGGCCCCCACAGGGACCCTCTTGAGCATCTTGGAGAACTCTTAATTGATCCTCATTGGGCACATACCATCGAACCAAGACATCAGGACAAACTTTATATAGTTGTCCCTTGATTTCCATGAAGTACTTGGTTTTATGAAGAAATCGTTGCTTCTTCCTAAAGTTCAACCCCTGTGGTGTTTGTTGGGAAAGGAAATAAGTCAGAATGCTACTATACCAATTTGTTCCTGTGGGTTGGTTATTCACTACACCGGCAAAGAGGGTTTCATTAGGAGAGTGATCAAATATAGTATATTCGTCCTCTTTGCTATCCTAGTGCAACCGAGATAATTGGTCTATGACTACATTCTCAGTGCCCTTTCAGTCTACTATTGTTAAGTCAAACTCCTGAAGGATTACCAACCAATGTATAATATGAGGGCTAACCGTTAGCTTGTTCATGAGGAACCTAATTGCACTATGATCCATATGAATATACACTTTGTAGCCTAACACATAGTGCCTAAATTTTTCCAGTGCAAACACTACAGTCATTAATTCCTTTTCTGTAGTTGTGTAGTTGAGTTGTGCACCAGTGATACTCTTACTTGCACAGTGAATGTAATAAGGGCATTTTTGTTCATCTAACTGTGTCAGTATAGCTCCTAAGGCATAATTGGATGCGTCAGTCATGATGTGGAATGGTTTAGACTAGTCAGGGGCTTGTAGAATGGGAGTTTCCACAAGCCTTTGTTTTAGATTTTGGACTACTCATTCACATTCCCTAGTCCATTCGAATGGTGCATCCTTCTTCGTTAATTCCACCAATGGTTTGGCAATTTTGGAGAATTTCTCGATGAATCTTCTATAGTAGCCAGTGTGTCCAAGGAATGACCGAATGTCTTTGATAGTTTCAGGTTTTCGGGTGATTCCTTGAATGAATTTAACCTTTTCCAGGTCTACCTCTATTCCTAATTGTGAAATCTTATGCCCCAGTACTAAGACCTCTTGAACCATCAGATGGCTTTTCTTCTAATTGAGCTTTAGGTTGGTTTCAACACATCATTTCAGTACTTTCTCCAATCGGTCTAGGGCTTGATCAAAGCTTGTCCCATAAGTGGAGAAGTTGTCCATAAAGACTTCTACTTTGTTCCCTATCTGCTATTGAAATATGCTCAGAACTAAACGTTGAAACGTGGAGGGAGCATTGCACAAGCCAAATGGCATTTTCTTATATGCAAACGTTCCCCAGGGACTGGTGAACGTTGTTTTGGATTGATATTCTAGTGCTATTCGTATTTGATTATATCCACTATATCATCAGTATTCGTTCCCACTTACCGTTCACACCCTGAGCTGATGCAACCTTCTGGGATTACCAAACGTTGCTAGGATTACCAAGTGTAACACATGTGCTCGAAGCGATTGTACTGAATACACTTAGGAGTGTTGAGTGTTGAGAGAGATTAATTAACTAATAAATCATTTAAGAATTAACAATAAATGACAATAATTAAAGTCCTATTTAGCCTATTCCATGCACTGCAAGGTTTATCCAATAGTTCATCTTTATTACCGTACACAAACATGTGCTCAGGAACAATATTTTCTCGAATAAAGATCCGTTCACTCTGGAGCTCCTACTGTGGGCACATGGAAATTATTTTATCTCTGGAGAGGTAAAACTGCTAGAGTTTCGCTAAGGTTCTAGATCTAGATGGATAAACAAGGGAGAACTGCTTCTTATTTATAGAAATGGCGGTGGATTGTGATATCGCGTACGATACATTGTGTATGCGATATCGCATACACGATATCGTGGCCCATGCAATATCGTGTCCCATCACCCAAGGTACTTGGAAACATTTACCACAACTTCTGGTACTTGAAAAAATTTTATTTTTTCAAAATTAAAAGCTAAAATTTAAATATAATCATTAATAAATTGAATCTAAGTTATTAGTAGTTTTTATTTCATATTAGTTATAAGAATGGTGGCTTGATGATTTGAACATATGCAAAGAAGATCAAATAATAAATTTATAAAAAAAAAGTTGCTACATCATTGTTGATGAGTGGCAAGGTACCCCTACACCCAACCATACAAATCACAAGCGTTCACACACAATCTAGTTGAATTTTGTGGATGGGACTAGTTGTGACTTATAGATCATTGTGCCTTGATTGTAGTTCATTGTCTTCCCACTTGGACTAATGGTAGCTTTGTCATGTATGATTTAGTCTAGAGTGAGGCATATGATTTTTATTATTTTATATTTTATTCTTCTACGATTAATAATAGGTTGAAACTCAAATTATAATCAATTCAACTAATCTAATTGTTGATTAATAATCAACTACCCTAACATAAGTATCTGATCCGACTTCCTGTGCAAATCCTGAACACATATAATGCTGCTAGGATTACCAAGAGTCATACGCATGCTCAAAGCAATCATACTTATGTGCTTGATTAATTAACATGCATGAAAATGTAAATATTAACTAAGTACATGAAAAGTAAATTGCATGGAAAGTAAATCTAATCTAAGTCAAAGTGATGTAATGAATAAGAATCAATCTTGATCTTATTGCTACTCATGGAATATGTCCAAGTACATTGCCAATTGAATAAGACTCCATACAACCAACTTAGATCCACTCTGTGGGCACTCATTGATTGTTTTCTAAGATTACAAAATAATACTACAAGGATTTGGCTACTCTATTGATAAAAATATGAAAAACTGTTCAAAAACTAATTCAAAATTGACTTCAAATTGTGAGCCCAGTACTATATTTATAGGTCGGTCCAAACCCTATTGCATTGGATGTTTGACATCATGTCCTGGGCTTTGACATTGGATACCCGATGTTGCATCTTGTCCCTGATGTCAGAGTAGATGAAAAAATTTGTTTCATCATACCCCCATGACTGAATGAAAACTCATCCTCGTGTAGTAGAGAAGAAACAAGTTCATTATAAAATATTGAGAATGTATTGGATTATTAACTAATATGCAAACTATTGAGTGACTCTAAGTGCTGCATCACAAAATTTTATTCTAGTAGATGCATACAAAATGAAAAAGTGACATAAATATTGGATAGACATTGAAGATTACAAAATTTTCAAAGGTCTTCAAGAATCCACTAAAGATGATTTGCCTTTGTGCTGTCCGAAATCGTTGGTGTAAGGCTGGAGGAAAACAAATGCCGAAAGATCTCCGGAGAGATACAGAAGACCCTGCCTTCACATGAGGGCAAGCTGAAAAAAATGAAGGTAAAGTGCCTTGGATGGTCTGCACGTAGATCAACCAAGGACTTCCTTGATTGTACGCTATTGCTTGCACTAGGATTATCATCACAAACGTAAAATAGGGAAAATAATGTAATGCATAATAACATAACAAAACGTAACGAAACATAACAATACGTAATGAAATGTAACGAAAAGTAGAATGTATGTAGGAACACACAATGGAACGGAACAATGCAGAAAGTAAATCAGAATAGGACAATGGATGGAAAATAATGAAAAATGTTGTATTAATCAACAAGATGTGCACTGGTCAAAACGTAGTTGTGTTGCAAGTCGAACATTAAGCTCCGATGCGAGGTGTTTACAGGTGCTGGAAATCACGTGTGTTTGAGCTCAAGATTGTTCATTTTCTTCCTTCAAATTTGCCAACCCCGTTTATGTCCATGAATAGGGTATTTATGCATTTTTCTAGGCCTAGGAGTAGGAATGAATGAGATCGATGGCTACGAGATGAGAAAAAAATGGATCGCGTGACAGGTGTACATGGGTAAACTACGTTCTAGACCAGGTGCACTGTATCTTAGAACGCAAGCTAGCTTACGCCCATGGATGCAGCATAAGGGCTTGACAAGCTCACAGATGGTGAGGCTTAAAATAAAAATTTACAATGAATTCCAAGAGGGATTGACTCCAGCTCGCTTGAAACTTCATGGTCCTTTGAACTGACTGTTGCAGAATGTCGATTTGAGTGGTTCGGTGGTTGTTTGAGGCATATCTGCTTCACTAGGTCTCCCAACATGAGTTGATTTGCTCCTAGCATGTCCTCATGGTGCATTTGGAGTGATTTTGTCTAGGTGTGAATAGTTCTCATGCTGATGAATAGTGCTCAGCATAAGCTAGTTGGAATGGTTCATTTCACACCAAATCCTGATTTTCGAGGCCTGTCCTTCAAGTGTAACTACTTCCTACCTTTGGGGGCCACCTAGGTGCTCATTTTGAGCCTGTTTGTGCTCGATTTGAGCCATTTTGGTAACTCACGCTAGGCTCACGCTGTCAACGTGACTCCAGCATGACCTGGGCATGATCTGGGCATGAGCTGGGCATGAGCTAGGCATAACCAAGCCAAAATGCCATGTTTCACACCCGAACTTTGATTTTTGATGCCTATTAACAAGTAGAACTGTTGCCCATCCTTGGGAGTTGAGTTGATGCTGAAATTGTGCTTGGGACTACTTGTTTAGTCCAGTTTCTATTTGGTCACACTGGGCTTACGCTCTAGCATGACCTGGGCGTGACCAAGGCATAACCAGTGAAAATAGTACATTTTCGAGCCCAAAATCAAGATTCTGAGGGCTGGGAACCTGGGGTAACCATTAGTGGACCTTTAGGGTGACTTGTACCTTCAAAATGAGGACATTTTGACATTGTTTTGAGGTTTTTTTGAGTCACTCACACTGGGAGCAAGCTAGCTTTACAGCATGGGCAAGCTGGCTTGAGTTCCATGCCGTAATCAAGAGTTTTCTTCTCAAGACTTTAGAGGCTCTGAATTTTTCTCATTTCAAAGTGTTGAGCTAAAATTTTATGGTGTTTCATTGGCCCCTCTTTGTTGACATATGGAGGAATCTACCTGAGAGGCATCGACAAAGAAGTACAAAACACCATGAACGACCAAGTACCAAGCATTGTCCATTGGCCCTTAGTCGGATGTCATCGCACCGTGCTCAAAAGTACATTGGGTTGAGGAAAACATAGTTTAGGGAAAGGAGGGAATTGGTTGTGATTGGGGGAATTGAGAGATGATCGAGGGTTATACATGTTGCCAGAATTGTGGGAGAGGAGTGCTCTCGTGTGAGCAAGTCATGTCATTGGTCTTTGTCAATAGCCGGGTTTTCAGCAGACTTAGAACTGAGACACTGGAGGTGCGTTCTTTGGAGAAATGGAACCCTTGTGTTACATTCAAGGGAGCCCGTTGTAAATAGCCAAAGCCACGCGATGATGTGCCACATGATCATTTGTAGCATGAGTGTTTTCCCAAGACAATTATCTTCTCACCTGGGGCTTGTATGAGAAGAACCAATGATCTTTGGTCTATAATGTCCACGGGGTCATGGAGACCTTTTCCATGTATTTTTCTCTTTGACCTTTTTTTTGTTCATTTTTTTTCTTTTCTTTTTATTTTTTGTTTTTTTCTTGTGGTCTTTTTGAGAGCTTTCTTTCAATGCTATGCTTATGCTCACGCGTTGGTGTTTGCATCATGTACTGTGTATTGTGCTTTGCGTTGCAACTGCTCAGAGAATCGTAGTGTACAATGGTGTATCAAGAGGTTTGGGTGAATATTGTGTTAGGGAGATGTAAATGGATAGTATAAGGGAGGCATGATGAGGAAAAGAGGATGTATTAGGAGTAGGGAATGTACTTGTGAATGGAGTAATGAACCCAGTTGTGGGCATTAGGAAGAATGTGATACCTTGTCGTCATGATGGAATGCATCTGTGTATGAATGGCTCAAGTGTGTCATCCTACAAACACAACTCCAAGGAAACAAGAAAAACACAAATTACTCAGTTAGCTAAAGCACTTTAAACTTGAATGTAGTCGACGGAATGGAGCCATCGTGTGGAATTTCAAAGCAAACAGAATCTTGAACAGCATTGGTTTCATCAGGATCTATGTGGCCAATCAGGAGGCAGGTTCTTGGTGAGCACGTATAGTCGATTGTAGTAGCATGCCTTTTTAAATGATGCCAGGTTGTTGATGATGTCACTAGTTTATAGTCTTAGCAGACTATTGTGGATTAGTTTTACATCATAATCCTTTGGATGTTACCAGTTTATCATAGTAGCGGACGGTGCAATGCTAGTTTATAGTCATGGCGGACTATGAAGAGGCTAGCCATTTTATAGTCTTAGTGGACTCTGGTTAATGAGTGTGATAGTTTAGTGTCATGTCGAATAGAGCTCTGTGGTGTCAGTTTACTGTCATGACACCAGGACGTTCTGTGGTGCTAGTTTTAAGTCGTATCTCCAAGAATATTCTATCGTATCAATTTTAGGTCATGATGCCAGGACCGTTACGTACCTTAAGATCATTAGACATAGAATGGTTTTAGGTACACGCGATTTGTACGATTGGCCAATTCATTTCCATCCATGTCGACGAGCTTGAATGCCCCATTATCATATGCTTTAGTGACTAAGTAAGGTCCTTCCTAGTTGGCTGAGAATTTATCTGAGTGTTCGCGGACTACCTTGAGAACTAGGTCACCTTCCTTGATCAGCCGCTTATGTGGATTATGTTGATGACGTTGCCGTTGCTGTCTCTAGTACCATTCGATTTGATCAAGTGTTCATACCCTTTCTTCCTCCACAGAGTCAAGGTTAGCGATGCGCAGTTTGTTGTTCTGGCTTTCATCAAGGAGACTAGAGAGCGTTATCCGTAGCGAGGGAACCTGTAACTCCAAAGGTAACACAACTTCATATCCGTATACCAGGCTATATGGTGTCTTACCTATGGATGTTCGATGCGTTGTTCGATCCGTAACTGCTCATGCCATCGTCTCTTACATTCATTCAGCATTTTCTTGAGCACTATGATGATTGTTTTATTCATAGACTCTACTTGACCATTGCTCTGTGGGTAATATGGTGATGAAAATGAGTGTTTAATACCTAGGATTTCACAGAAGCTTTTAGTATCCGTACTACTAAATTTTGGCCCATTATCGGTGACTATGGTCATTGGGATACCAAAGCGGGTTACGATGTTTTCTAATATGAAGTTGCAAACATGTTTGGATGTGATTTTCCTAAGGGGAATGGCTTCTATCCATTTTGTGAAGTATTCAGTCGCAGTGATGATGAAGCTATGTCCTGTTGAAGATGGTGGTGTTATCAGCCCAATGATGTCTAATCCCCATTTTTGGAATGGCCATGTGATTTGCGTAGTATGCAACTCATTAGGTGGCACATGTATTAGGTTACCATGCCTTTGGCAAATGTTACATTTCTTGACCCTGGAGAAGAAATCGTACTCCATATGTGGCTAGTAATAGCCCAAATGTCTAATTTGCATTGCCATTTCTTTGCGTGCTATATGCCCTCTGCAAAGTCCTTCGTGAACCTATTCTACGATTTTTTGGCCTTCGATGCTACTGATGCACATCAACAGGATGCCTTCATAGGATCTGTGACACAAGGTGTCTCCTATTAATGCATATTGCCTAGAGCATTTTCGCACCACATCCTTTTGAGCACTCATCAGATATTGTGGCGGTTCACCTCGTAGAAGGTACTCTGTTATGTCATCGTACCACTCTATTGCTTGTGTAGTGCTGATGGATGCTATGGGTATTTCATCGAGGGCGTTGGTTACAGGTTTGGCACAATTTTTTATAGAACTAGGCAACACATGGAACATCTCAGGTGTCATGTTCAAGGCTAGTGTGGCAAGTGCGTTGGCAATGGTATTTTCATTCCTAGGAACATGTTGCACGTCTATGTTGATCAGTTGTCTTAGAAAGTGTTTAGTCAGGTCATAGTATGGTTGCAAATGAGGAGCCTTGCATGCGTAGATCTTTGTGACTTGATTGATTACTAACTTTGAGTCACCTCGAACTACAAGACGTGTAATTCTCGAAGTTAATGACGCTACAAGACCTCTAAGAAGACCTTCATACTCCACCACATTGTTGGTGCAAGGGAAGTTTAGTCGATAGGAAAAGGGGCAAATTTCTTTAGAGGGATATGTTATGATGGCTATAGCACTTCCCCCTCGGGAGGTGGATGCTCCATCAAAGTACAGGATTGCATCATAATTGTCGGGCACTACATCTATGCTGTTAATATCTTCGTTAGGGAATTCAAGGTTGATTGTCGCTTGATCTTGTGTCGGTGACGTGGTCAACTAATTGGCTATTTCTTGACCCTTAGTGGAGGATTGAGCAACATAGCGTAGGTCAAAATCTGCAATCATCGCTTTCCATCTAGCTATCCTACTTGATTCATAGATGTTGTTGATGATAGTTTGAAGCATGTTGTCTTTGCAAATGATATAGACTTGGTTACAGAAAAGATAGTGTCATCACTTTTTCAAGGAAAAGACAAGGGTGAAGCATGATCTCTCCATGTCATTGTATCATTCTTCATAGGAAATTAAGGCATGGCTTAGATAGTAAATGGGGATCTCAGCTCCATCTTCTCATTTTTGGCAAAGCATGAACGCAATCGATGAATCAAATATGGCAAGGTAGATGTAAAAAGGTTTATCGCTTTGCAGGGGATGAACTATTGGCAGTTGAGCCAACTCCATTTTTATGTTTCCAAAGGCTTCTTGGCACTATTGAGTCCATTGAAAATGGATGTTCTTTCACAGTAAATGTTGCATGGGTTTCAATTTATCAGTTAGCTTCATGATAAAGCATCTGATGAATTATAGTCTACCTTGTAGACCATGTAATTCAGTAAGATTCCTAGACAGTTGCATACTAGTTATTACTTTAACCTTATTGGGGTCTACTCGTATACTTGTTTCAAAGACTACAAAGCCAAGCATTTTTCCCTTCTTAACCCCAAAGACGCATTTCTTTGGGTTAAGCCTAAGATCGTGTTTGAGACAGCGTTTGAGTACCAAGTCTAGGTGCTTTGCATGTTGTTCGGTTGTTTTGGACTTGACTGCGATCTTGTCTACATAATCATTAGGCGAGTTGAGCATGTAATCACTAAATATATATGTCATTGCCCATTGATATGTGGCACCCACATTTTTTAGATCGAATGACATCATTGTATAACAAAACGTGCCCCAAGGTGTCATGAAGGTCGTCTTGAGTTGGTGTTCTGGGTTGATCCTGATTTGGTTGTATCCAGAGAATCCATCCATAAAGGACAATAATGCATGCCCAACGGTTGAGTTAATGAGTTGATCGATACTGGGTAGCAGGAAATCATCCTTTATAGTGGCTACATTGAGGTCACGGAAGTCAATACATATGCGAATGCTCCCATTCTTCTTAGGGACTACAACAATGTTGGATACCCAATCGACATAATCAACAGCCCAGATGAAACTGGCTTGATAGAGCTTCGTGATTTCGTTACGAACTGCCAATGCTACCTCAGGTCTAACCTTTCATGCTTTTTTCTTTACAGGTCTAAGTTTTTCATCAAGGATGATGTTATGCTGGATGATGCGAGGGTCCAATCTTGGCATATCGGTATATGACCAAGCAAAAGTTTTGATATTATTCTTCAGCACTTGTGTAATGTCACTAGAAATTTGCAAATTTAGTAGAGTACTTAATTTTAATGTTTTAAGCTCGCCACTAGACATGGTGATGGGGACTTCGATGAGGGGATCCTCAGTGATGTTGTCGGCTTCTATGTCCAAAGTTTTAGTCATATCCTCAAAGCAGTCTGATGTTCCTTGAGTGGATGCCATGAAATTGTCATAAATTGATGATGAGTCTAGATCAATGGATTCTAGGTTGACTTCTCATTGAATGGCCCCATGTGATCCATGGATAGACAACATTGAAAAGAGGTTCTTCCTGTCCATATGCTTGTTCCTGCCAATTTAAACAACATTTTTTTGATGAGGAAGGTTTAAGTGTAGATGAGTTTCTCATGATTAGTCTAACAAAATTGTGGAATGTAATGGCAGTTTTAGGCCATACCGGGCCGCCTATGGTATTCATGTTTCATGTAAATAATAGTGTAATGATGTTCATAGTTTCATAGATTTTCGATCTTCATGTTTTTTTTGTTTATGCCTTACTTCATCAGTAAAAAGAAAATTATCCTGAGAACATGAAAAATGGAAAAAAAGCGAGTACTAAACAAAATAAAATAAATAAATAAAAGGCACAACAAAGAAAAATAGAAGAGAAGGGAAATAAGGTGAACTAAACTCAATCAGGCATGCCAAAGGAATTTAAAAGGGAGGAGCATGAGTTAGTGTTGGCAACATGACTAACTTGGTGCGTAGTGCAATGTGAGTTACAAAGGGTAGCATGAGTTATAGGGTGTGCATAGTAGCATGATCAATAGGGCAGGGTGGACAACGTGAGCAACAGAGTAGGATTTCATGAGCAACAAAGCAGGGCAGACGTGCACAGTAGGGAAGAGCAGACGTGAGTAGCAGGGTAGACATGAGTAGCAGGATGAAGGGCATAAAAAAGTAGGAACGGGGGAAGGGGAAGAGGCAGGGAAGCTTGGCATTTGTGGAGGAGAGCAAGGAACTGCTCCAATGCCTTCCACAACCAAGGGTTTCTTTGTGGGTTGGAACCCTACGTAGGTTTATTGCTTTCCTCTTTCTTTTCTATTTTTGTAGCATAACACCAATGAGTGGCAGCATCTGAGTTATGGGAACCACCATATTTCAGTGTATGAGGATGATTTAAATTTTAATTTTTTGGCAACGATCGTGTTTTCTGCATTCCTTCACTGTGTTCCAGGGCATTTTTTTTTTGAATTGCATTTGAGGTTACCTTTTGGGAATCGACCAGTGTGAGTAATTGGTATTTAACACGAGTTATTGGTGGCTAGTTCAAGGGTTCTAGTGTCATTGTGAGCAATGCTCTGGTGTGCACGTGAATTTCCCTGGCAGCGTGAATTGCCCTATCATGAGTTTCTTGCCCTAGCAGCATGAGTAACTTGCCCTGGACCACGTGAATTGCTCTAGCATGAGTTGCTTGCCCTGGAAATGTGAGTAGCTTGCCCTAGGCAATGTGAGTAGCTTGATTGCAGTGTTTTGGGTACTGTTGGCTACGTTTTGGGTTGGGAGAAACAGGGTTTTGAATTACTATTTATTATAGGACAAGTTGCAGGGCTGTAGGTTCTACGTGAGTTACAGGGACTGCAATTTTTGTGCATTTTTTTCTTTTTGCAATTTTCTTGTGTTTTTCCTGTGTTTTTCTTGTGTTTTTCTTGTGTTTTTCTTGGAATTTTTTTTGTTTTTCCTGGATGTAAGCGTAAGTTGCAAGAATCGCAGTTTTTTTGTGCATTTTTGTGGTGTGGATAGTGTGAGTGGTGGTCCTTACTGCCACATGAGTGTTACCTAGCATGAGTAACCAAGAAATCTTTTCTTGGTAGCGTGAGCAAATGTTTTTTGGTTGCAGTGTGAGCAAATGTTTTGTCTTTCGAGATAACGTGAACTTTGTGATGCCTCTTACTCAACGCCTTTGCTTACCAGCTTTTACTTACTGATGTGATGTGATTCAGAGGCTCAAATGACTTACATAGTTTTTGTGAATGTTGTATTTAAGTGTTGATGTTGTCTAATGATTTCCAATATTCCCCAATAAGCATTAGAGACACCAAATGGATATCAATACTCTTGTCTCATGGGGTGAGCTTGTGTGTGTGTTGAATGTTAGTTACTTGTTGGGTTTTATTTTCTTATTTTTCATTTTACAGGTTTTACATGTTCTAAGTTACTTACGTTTTTGGCTCTATGTAGGGGGCCTAATCCTTTTCTCCTTGTGGTTGAACTTGTCGGTGTGCTATCTTGGTTCGGCCCTTTGGAACAAAAAATGTCTAGTTATGACATGTGGATCGGGGTGCACGTAATATGGTTTCATCCAAATGTTGGTGCCTTTTTATCATTTATTCTACAAAATTTCAGCGTTGTCATATGGTGTCATTTGAGTGAGCAGCTAACTCATGATATTGTTGAGACCATGTTGCCTGGCTCGACGTGAGGTGTGTTAGCTTTCATTGTTGACATAGAAGAGGGGCTATATGCAGTCGAGGGAGGTGTTCTCGAAGGTCCTAGATCTACATGCTCTTTAACTCGTGTATGGGAATTGCCATCTTGCAGCCATTATAGTAGTAGTAGCACACTATTTTTATCTTGCCGTGTATATACACTATTCCAAAATCTACCTGGAACAGTATACCAAGTAGACAAGTATGATCTTTTATACATGTATTAACCTTGGTTCTCTTAGTGTTATAATCATTATTTACATATGGATACCTTTTCTTTCACAGGCCCTGCTTTGCTGAGCATGGATTGCATGAGGATGATAATGGAATTTCCATTGCATGCAAAGCCTTAGAGGCATTCATGATGGGCCCCACACTTCATGTTGCTGTGCTAGTTTAGACCAAGGATGCTATTGTCAATTATCCTAGGTAGTTCTCTAGGGCCTTTGAACGTTGTCAAGTTCATGGCTGGCTACATGAGGATTAGTCTCCTAATGGGCCCATTTTTTCCCAAATGGTTGACCCTGCAGCAAGTGTACCTACTCCATTTGCTAGTGGTAAATGATTGTGTCCTAGGTTTGATTTTCATTTTTGTTAAATGATTGCTTATCATGTTCTTAATTTTAGCTCAATGTCTCCTGTGTCTTTTCTATAGAGGCCATTCCCCCTGATGAGGTTACCGTCATATCCAGGCGCACTGAGGCTACCCTCTGTATGAAGTTTGGAGAGACAGAGGAGTCACAATGGTGGTTGCACAAGAAGGCACCTGAACAAATCATCAGCCATCTTACCCACGCAGGCCTACTGGACTTATTTACTACCTTGACTCCCAACATTCCCGTGACTAAAATGGTTTTCATCATTGAATCTTTTAATGATGACATCTCTTATTTTACTACACGGGTTTGGGGAGTGAAGGTGTCCTTCTACCTCACCGACGAATTCTTTTCCAATCTTTTCGGTGTACCAGTAGATGGGGTTAAGGTGGCGGTAGATAGGGGAACTAGAGAGTGGTGTGATCAAGGAACTTGAAGACTAGCTAGGTGTACCATGAGGTCCTAAGGGCTTCGCCATGTAGGACGATACTCACTTGGTGGAGGTAAACTTTTTGTACCTGCTCTTTAGAGCTCAAGCATTTTCCAAGTCTCTTTCCCAATCAAGAAGTATTAGGGTGGAGTTTACACGTGTTATGCATTCAGTCTTAGAGACTAGTATGCATTACGATTGGGTGTAGTTCCTCATATTTGGTCTCCATGGAGAGATCATCAGGCTATGCTCTAATGTTGATGCTAGGTCCCAATTCACCTTTGCCTTTTTTGCGGGCTATCTCTGTAGGTTTGCTGAGTTCTTAGTGGTCTATGGAGATACCCATTATGTGTTAAGGGATCATTCACAGTTGTTTCTCCCTTGGATCTATCACCTATTTAACACCACCAGATGCCAAGATCCACCTGAAGGCATCGAGGAGTCAGTCTTTGTCACAAAATGGGGCACTGCCAGTCGTTCCCATCATTCGCGTGATAGCTTGGGATTGGATCCACCCCCGCTACACACAAGTGTTAGGAGAGCTAAGCACTTGATCCAGGAGATCGTCGAGAAGGCCAAGGCTAAGGTGAGAAGAGGTGAGCATCTGAGAGATCCTACCATAGGGGCGAGGCCGCCGAGGGCTAACAAGATTTGATTCACCTTGCCAAGAGTGGGTAAGTATTTTATTATTTTTGCTTTTAAGTGTTTTTTATCGCATTTTGAATTTACTTATTTTCTTAAATATGTATGCCTATTACGTCATGCTAAATTTTAGATTTGTTGGTGTTAACAGAGGATACCCCCGAGAGGGAAAGGGAAGAATTAGCTCTAATGGGTGAACCTGAAACAGTCACCACTGGGTGTAATGAAGAGGAAGATATGAGGGAAGAAGCAGTTGAGGCCATTCCCTTCTTATAGGAAGAGGATGGAACGAGTACCATGGAAGCTACACTTGCTGAGGCTTCAGATGCCCTTAAGCACTCAAGCAAGGAGAAAGGTGTTTTTGATGGTTTCTTTGATGGGTCTCTGCACCTTGGTGATCTGCCTGAGCTGACTAGCAAAGGGCCGCTTGGTAAGTCTTGTTAGTTTGATCTGCATTTCGTATCTTCTTAGTTTTATGCATTTTTTGACTATCATGGCTTTTCTTGACATCATACATAGATGCTGAGGTACCTGAAGCACCAGCATCTCAGGTGGGTGGGTTGGAGTTTGAGGCCCCAGTTGAGATGCCTTCTCATATAGATTCAAGATCCACTGATCCATTGAGGTTGTGGCCTGAGATGCCCAATAAAGTGGACTTTGTTACTGGCATAGTCAACGATGTTTTTGCTCATCTAAGACAGGCTAATCCTAAATTAGGTGTGTACTTTATACTAATTGCCTGAGTTCATTGCATTTTTGTACCTATTAGAGGTCTCTGGTTGGCTTATATACATAATGTTTGTACTTGTAGGTGCGAAGCTTCAATGGAGTCCTTCCAAGGCTACCCATATTGATGGTCTCCCGAAATTGCCCAGAGATATTGAGCAGATCCCGAGAGGGATTTATGATGTGGTTTCGGGTTGTGTTGTCCCAAATGCTAAATCTCTCTGGACCTGCAGGCACTTAATTGAAAAGTTATGGCTTGAAATTCAATCATTGAAGGAAAATTTAGGGAAGGTGACAGAGGATAGGAATGACTTGCAAGCCTGTTATGACTTTGCATCTACTAGGTTGGCAGGTGACAGTACATGGCATACATCTGAGATCACCTATGCACATTATTGGGTAGGCTTGAATCGCAAGGTGCAGGCGATTCGAGATTTGGCTGAATAGAGGGCCTAGATGGATTTATTAAATAGGAAGTGCCATGATTGGAAGTCCTTCGCGTATAAAGTACAAAAATGGGGCTAGGATCAGAAAGATCATAAGCATCAATATAAAAAATGGTTGAAAGAGGAATCAGTGGAACATCGCGGGTTGGAGATGTTTGTGGAGGGGTTAGGTTTGCGCTCTTCCTATGAGAATTTTGTTGAATATACAGAAGTGGATGGGTCTCCTCAGAGATCCATTACCACTACCTCTAGGAAAGCTTCAACCAGTATGTTTTCTCTTGAGTGCCCCTCCTGGTCTTTCGTGGACAAGGGTAAAACCTTAGCTAACATCGACCTCAAACTTGAGGGGGACTGGGCATGCATGTCTAAAGAAGAGATTCTATAGCGCTTGGAGGCTAATCTCAGGCCTTCCCCCCTTGTGAGTATTTTATTTCTTGCATTGTTTTATTGCTTTCAGTCATCATTTCTCTTTAGTGTTTTTTCTCTCTTTTACATGTTGTCTTCTTCTTTTTTGCACGTTTACTCATTTTGTTATTTTGTTTTCTCTTTCTGATAGGGATGTGGTGGTGATGAGGCTAGTCCTAGTGGGATGGGAGCTGATGACGTAGAGGATTTTGGAGACCAACCCCCTCCTAACACTAGTGCATGATTTAGCTTATTGGTATTGTCAACCTTGTCATTTCTTTGCTAGTTTTTTGTTGGTTTTGTAATATGTGAAGACAAATGTAACATTATCATGGTGTAATATGTAGTTATTCTATTGCTGGGCTAACACTCTGCATTACATATATTTTTATATTTATGTTTTACTTTTTCGAGTTTCTCAGTGAATGTGAATGTAAACTGGAACTGTGTCTAGCGAAATATGAAATGAACATCATAACCTGCAAAAATGTAAATGATAATGATGTAGCGAAATTTTGGTAAATTGGTGATATACTGTGCTCTAGTTTAAATCCATTTTAGGCTAGGTGCATCAGTTTAATGTCATGATGGACTATTGTATCTTTGTTGAAGAAAAAGAGGAGACTATAGTTGTTTTTGGTGAAATTTTATTTATTTATTTTTATGGAGGAAATAACCATTCCTGACCATGGCTAGTTTAACATCATTGTGGATGCTTAGTAGTTTAACGTCATTTCGGATGAGTAGTAGTTTAACGACTGAGTAGCTTCTTTAATTTTCAAAGATTGACATGGTGTGTTGGCGTAATCGTATATTCAGCGTCTCCTTCGCTAATTATGTTAAATGGAAATTCTAACCATGAGACGTCTAGGGGAATAACCCCTATGTCAGTCTACTCTGATGTTTCCATGTTTTGTAGTGTTTCCATATCTTCTAGGGGATCATGGTTTAGAGATTGGTTATCATTTTGGTTGTCAATGTATATGGCTTCTTGTTTAAGCTTGAGAGTAGTGTTATCCTGTTTAGGCTCATTGAATTCGACTTCTGAGCCTTGGTTTGTGCCTACATGTGCAGAGATGTTGGGTGTAGCCGCATCACCATGTATAATGATTTCACCACCTTCATAGGGCAAGTGAATCTCTTGGTGGATGGGTGAGGAAACCGCTTTTAATTGGGCTACCCACGATCATCCCAATATCAAGTTAAATCCAGGCATCTTGTCTACGACTACAAATTCAGCTGACATGGGGAATTGGTCCCCTACTATGAAATCCAAAGTTAGTTTTCCTTTGACAACTACGCGTGATCCACTGAATGATTTCTAGAATGTTGTGGAAGTTGGTTTGATTTGTTCAGTTAGCCCTAACTATTTGATGACAGGGTATGGTACTACGTTTGTGGCTGCCCCATCATCTATGTGAACCCTATGTATTTTAAATTGATTTACTTGTATAGTTATGAACATGGGTGCAGTGGTGACTCCTCTTTTTTTAATCTATTTTTATGTTATCCGTGTTGAAGCCTAGTGATGTAGCTCTTGATCCTTGATATGGAGACATTACTACATGAATGGAAGGTTCATTTGCAAGCAAGTCTTCGCTAACTAGGATCGATGTTAACATATGTACTAAGGCTTCACGATGAACTTGAGAAGTCAACATGAGGTCATACAAGCTTAAAGATGTATTTTTTTGTTTAAGTGCCTGTGTGACCTGAGTTAGGGCACTAGCCAAGTCTTTACTATTTGGTGTGCTCTTGCAAGTTTATACTTGGTCCATTGGACCCAACAGCTATATCTCTTATGGAATGGTTTTCGTGTGGTCTCATATGATAGTTGGGTTTGACGTATCTATGATTCTTGATTTTTTACTTTCGTGACTCGTGCTTGGCTCATCATTTGTCGGAGCCATAGGTATAGCATTTAAGGGAGTGGGTATCAGTGGCCCCAATTCAAGACTTTGACGTTCTTTTTTCAACCGTTCTCTAGTAATTCTGTTGGTGAGGTGTTCTTGCGAAGGTTGTGGGGGAACCGTTGAAGCTTGAACATTGGGTTATTTTGGGACCCAGATTACGAATGGAGTGGGTCAGGGTTGCGGTTGAACAGTTGGAGGTGGTTGTGTGTTAGGGTGTTTAGGCACTCTGATGATGAACGGGGTTGATTTGGTTTGCGATTGAGGAGTAGGAGGTTGAATATTAGGGTGCTTGGGTACCCTGATTATGAAGGGAGTTGGTCGATTTTGTGCTGGTACCTCCGTGGCTGCAACCGTGGGTGGCACCTAGACCATAAAGGGAGTGGGCCAGGTAGGCGGTTGCACATTTGTGGTTGCATTGGCAGGGGGTACATGAATGACGAGTGGTTTTGTAGGTGTAGGTGGGTTGTATGTGGGATATGAAGATTGTGGGGATGATGTTGATGCTGTAGGAGGAACATGAATCACGGAAGGTTTGTTGGGCATTCCTTGCTGTTTTCCGATATGGATCATGTTAATAACGTAAGGAGCTTCCTTAGTATTGAGGGGATCTTTGTATATGCCCATAGATTGATTCTGCGGTTTAATAGGGTTGGCATCATCAAATGTTATTTCACCCCTATCAATTATACATTGTATGTCTTGTTTGAGGGTGAAACAATAATCAGTACCATGCCCATTTCGTTGATGGTACTTGCAAAATTGATCTAGTCTAAAGCCTTTTGGAATAGGAGGCTCATTTTGTGTTGCTAAGCTTGGGTTTTTGACCAATTCACAAAATTGGTCGTGTCTCTAGGCTACCCCTGGGGACAACTTCTTGTGTTTAATGGCCCTAGCCTTCAAAAGTTGATCTAACAACTGGGAAGACTTCATGGGGAGCAGTGTGTATTGAGCAGGGTCTTTCCTCTCAAACGTACATGCATGACCCGTGTTAGTAGCTTGTGTGGTAGATGATTCAGTTGTATGTGCAGGAGTGGTTCTCTTGTAGTTAACGGGAGTAGTAGGTGGTCTGCCTTGCTGTCCTGCATTGGTAGGTTGAGTCTCCGCTATTGCTGCTACTGTTGCTTTAGCTTTTTCTTTATCTTTTTTAGTCTATTGACTTCTAAAGGCTAAGTAAGTAGGGTCATGGCTATTTTGAGCTGCCTCTCCTATGTTTTTAATTTATACAAAAGCTTTTCTTAGAGTGTGCGCATTTAGATAGTACAGTTTTGATTTGACAAAATCACTCATGGCTCCCTTAAGAATCGTAAGAAGGTATGTTTCTGGGATTGGCTCATGAAGTTCATTGAGCACAGCGCTCCATATTTGGATAAATTTTTGTACAAGTTCAAGCGGTGCTTGTTTTACCTATATCAGACTGTCCAAGGTTGCTTCAAGTTTCAGGTTGTATTTAAACATGGTAACAAACTAGTGTAAGAGATCCTCCAAAGAGTATATGAAGTTGCGAGGTAAGGCTCGGTACCAGTCTAATGCTCTGCCAGTGAGGGACATGGCGAACACACGCAAGATTGCATGGGGCCATGCTTGAAGCAACAAGCATTCTAGTCTAAATGTGACTAGATGAGCGTTGGGGTCACCTTCCCCGTTGTATTTGGTTATCTAAGGTAACAAAACTCCTTTGGGCAAGGTTAATGGTGATACCGAAGAGCTAATAGGATTGTCTTAGTAAAAATCTAACACTTTAAGCTCTTCATTGTTAGTGGTTTTGAGGCATTTTACCTCATCAGTGAGCTCTTGCATCATCTTTTTGGCTTTGGCCCATTCTTGGGCACTTGGTGGAGTAGTAGGTTGGCTAGTTTGAGTTCCATACAAGTTAGACTATTGTACGGTTGGTAGGAATGATGATTGTTGAGTGATCGGAGGTTGCACTTGTGGAATATTTACAGTGGGTGCCACTAAGGGTGGCATACCGTAAGGTGTAGGTTGTTGTTATTGTTGTTGAGTGATAGGGGCAGTCCATTGGCCAATTGTGGGTTGTGGAACAGATTGTTGTGACTAGACAACTAGGACGAGCCATTGCCCAACTGTGGGTTGTGAAGGGAGGCTTTGTACCTGGTGTTGTACTAGAGGAGCTAAGGGTATGGTATGAACCTGCACTCATGGGATAAAGTGTGTAGATGTGGAAGCAGGTATCACAGATGGCATTCCAATTACTTGGGGTGGGAAAGTTGCTCCACATTAATTTGAGAGGGGCGTTGTTGGGGTTGTACTTGTAAGAGAGGGGATAACGTGGTGACTAGAGGAATAGTGGGGATGGGTACATTGAATTGAGAGTTGGTCATAGGGAGAGTGGAAATAAGAGTGGGTGCTTCCTGTTGGGGAACATGCGCTTGAGTGGTTTTAAATGAATGGAGGGACATGGTCTCCCCCGTGAAAGGGTGAAATAACGGATTCACATAAGTGTGCAGACTGAGAGTATGGTATGAATCCCCATGTTTGGACTGAGCCGCAAAATTATCTTCTTCATCTTCTTTTTGAGGTTCTACAGTGGATTGGCGTAAGGTTTGGTTCCTTGCCATGAGGAGCTAGGATATAAGTTCATGATGAGATTCAGATAGGGGAATCACATCGTATGCTAAGGGGATAAAGTTATGGCCCCCCTTATAGATGAACTCAAAATGTCGTTTTGCTTCTATTTCCACGCGATCGGTGGGTAGGATGGCCTGGATCTTTATGCAGATGAAGTTGTATTATTCCGGGGTGAGAATTGTATAGGCGGGGTCTTTGCCTTGTAACCTAAGTGACTGATGGGTTGGTCCTCAAAGGTTCATCCCTCCAATGGCGACTATGGATTCGGTTGCGGTCACAAATTTTGAGATTTCAGCATTGAAGTCAGAAATGGGCAGTGTTGCTTTGATCTGGGATGCTTCCATGTGTGTAACTGGTTTGACTAGCTGAATTTATGTAAACAGCGTATGTAAGCCTAGCTTGAGCGAACTAGGTTCAGCGTAAGCAAGCTCAGTGTGTGTAACTGGGTTCATCGTGAGCAAGTTCAGCGTGTGTAACTGGGTTCAGCTTGAGCAAGCTCAGCATGTGTAACTGGGTTCAGCATGAGCAAGCTTAGCATGCGTAACTAGGTTCAGCGTGAGCAAGCTCAGCGTGCGTAACTGGGTCCAGCGTGAGCAAGCTCAACATGCATAAATGGGTTCAGCGTGAGCAAGCTCAGTGTGCGTAACTGGGTTCAGTGTGAGCAAGCTCAATGTACGTAACTAGGTTCAGCATGAGCAAGCTCAACATGCTTAACTGGGTCCAGCATGAGCAAGCTCAGCGTGAGTAAATGGTTTCAACGTAAGCAAGCTCAGCGTGCGTAACTGGTTTCAGCATGATCAAGCTCAGCGTGCATAAATGGTTTTAGTGTAAGCAAGCTCAGTGTGTGTAACTAGTTTCAGTGTGAGCAAGCTCAGTGTGCGTAAATCTGGTTTCAGCGTGAGCAAGCTTAGCGTGCTGGTTTCAGCGTAAGCAAGCTCAGCGTGCATAAATCTGCAATGTGAGCAAGCCTAGAATGAATGAGGGTTTTGGTTTCAGTGCTTAATTAGTGCAAAGTTTCGAACCATGGGATGACTAAGGTTTTTTCAAATGGTAAGTGGCCCTCCTTCTAGTGCCAATTTCTGTGCTATCTGAAATCATCAGCGTAAGGCTAGAGAAAAAAGAATGCCGAAAGATCTCCGGAGAGATACAGAAGGCCCTACCTTTGCATGAGGGTAAGCTGGAAAATCGAAGGCAGAGTGCCTTGGATGGTCTGCATGCAGATCAACCAAGGACTTCCCCGAGCGTATGTTATTTCCTGCGTTAGGATTATCGTCACAAACATAAAATAGGGAAAATAATGTAACGCACAGTAACGTAACAAAACATAACGAAACGTAATGAAACGTAACAAGACGTAATGAAATGTAATAAAAAGTAGAACATATTTAGGAACATGCAATGGAACAGAACAATGTAGAAACTAAATCAAAATAGGACAATCGATGGAAAATAATGAAAAATGTTGTATTAATTAACAAGATGTGCACCGGTCAAAACGTAGTTGCGTTGCAAGTCGAACGTTAAGCTCCGATGCGAGGTGTTTATAGGTGTTGGGAATCACGTACGTTCAAGCTTAGGATTTTTTGTTTTCTTCCTTCAAATTTTCCAACCCTATTTATGTCCATGAATAGGGTATTTATGAATTTTTCTAGGCCTGGGAGTAGGAATGAATGAGATCAATGGCTGCGAGATGAGAGAAAAATGGATCGCGTGACAAGTGTACATGGGCAAACTATGTTCTAGACCACGTGCACTATATCTTACAATGCAAGCTAGATTATGCCCATGGACACGACATAAGGGCTTGATAAGCTCACAGATGGTGAGGCTTACAATGAAAATTTACAATGAATTCCAAGAGGGATTGACTCTGGCTCGCTTGAAACTTCATGGTCCTTTGAACTGGCTGCTGCAGGATGTCGATTTCAGTGGTTTAATGGCTGTTTGAGGCATCTCTGCTTCACTAGGGCTCCCAACGTGAGTTGATTTGATCCTGGCACATCCTCAACGTGTGTTTGGAGTGCTTTTTTCTAGGTGTGAATAGTGCTCACGCTAATGAATAATGCTCAGCGTGAGCTGGGCGTGAGCTAGGCATGAGCTAGGTGTGAGCTGGGTGTGAGCTAGGTGTGAGCTAGTTGGAATGGTTCATTTCACACTAAATCCTGATTTTCAAGGCCTATCCTTCAAGTGTAACTACTGCCTACCTTTGGGGGCCACCTAGGTGCTGATTTTAAGCCTGTTTGTGCTCAATTTGAGCCATTTTGATAACTCACGCTGGGCTCATGCTGTCAGCGTGACTCCAGCATGACTTGGGCATGAGTTGGGCATGAGCTAGGCATAACCAAGCCAAAATGCCATGTTTCACACCCAAAATTTGATTTTTGATGCATGTTAACAAGTAGAACTGTTTCCTATCCTTGGGAGTTGAGTTGATGCTGAAATTGTGCTTGGGACTACTTGTTTAGTCCAATTTCTGTTTGGTCACGTTGGGCTTACACTCCAGCATGACCCCAGCATGACCTGGGCGTGACCAAGGCATAACCAGTGAAAACAGTGCATTTTCAAGCCCAAAATCAGGATTCTGAGGGTTGGGAACCTAGGTTAACCATTAGTGGACCTTTAGGGTGACTTGTACCTTCAAAATGAGGCTATTTTGACACTGTTTGAGGTTGTTTTGAGTCACTCACGCTGGGAGCAAGCTAGCTTTACAACATGGGCAAGCTGGCTTGAGTTCCATGTTGTAATCGAGAGTTTTCTTCTCAAGACTTGAGAGGCTCTTAATTGTTCTTGTTTCAAAGTGCTGAGCTGAAATTTTGTGGTGTTTTAGCCTTGTCATTGCTAGCAATGCCAGATTTTCAACCTTGATTGTTATGTCAATGCTTCTTTGGTTATGCAAAACATTCTTGAAGGATGGACTAAAATTTATTCTCATCACCTCATGGATCTAGAAAACATGCAACGCTTGAGCTACTATCTTGTATGTGTTATGATGTGTCCATGGTCATATCCTCTGTTGTCCCTCTCTTGGCTTTGTTTTCATGTCTGGCAAAAGACCTTCTTCCTTAGATGTTTCTTCCAAAGGATCAACATTACTTGTGGTAAATTTTCCTTAATAATTAACCCTTTTTAAATCCCTTAGTTTTCTTTTAAGCATAAGGTGATTACAACATACTATGCCCAAGGCTATGAGGTAACTAAAATTAGCAAGTTGTTCACATTATTTTGATCAATTACTATTAGTTACTATGATGTTCTAGAATAAGATGTTGGAAAATTTTCAAAAATTTTAAATTAGGCATTCTTAGCCCCTATGACTAATAAGCATAACTCCAAAAGCACATAGGTTTTTGAATAATTGAAACCAAAGGTCCAATTTGGAAAATGGCCAAGAAATATTAATGGATATGGAAATAGAAAAGTAGAAAAAATTAATGTAACAGATGAGAAGTAGTTCCAAAATCATGCATAAATTCAGAGAAGTTGTCATTGATGTTCTAGAAGATGTGAAGGTTAGTTCAAATCCATGATCAACAAAATTTATGCAAGTGGGCCCTCCCCAAAGTAGGCTCTTGCCATAATGCCCTTGCATAACCACTTCTATAGATGTCTGTGGGCACCTAAGAAGTTAAATGTAGACCATGCCTTTGTTCCAAACAACACAGAACTATCGTGGTTAGGATGTTGCACTATACTACACAAAAATAAAAGGCTCATAATCATATGCAATAGTGAGGTGAATAATGGAATGAGAAGTGATTGTAGAGATCATGATGTAAGGTACTTCACCATGTCCACAATAGGTTCTTGCGACAAGTGTGATTAAAATGATCAACATACCTATTTGTCCAAGTTCAAACCAAGTCCATACCATGAACAATGACCTCGCATTGATATGTTCCATCCTACCAACCACCATGATTCAAAAACCACATCAAAGAAAAATCATCACTCCAAAAATAGAAGAAAAGAGAAAAAGGAAGGAAGGGCCTTAGTAAGAGGGGTGCCTTCAGACATGGGTAACATGTCTTTCTAGCCCCATAACTAGTGCTTATAGCCCATTATTGTGTCTAAGAGGTGTGCTTTGAATTTCCATTATTATTTTTATTTTTTACTATTTTTTATATTTTTATATTTTTTTCTTTTCAAATGGGAACCACCCCATGCAAAAGCAAAGCTTCCTTTTTATTGGCTAACGGGGGAGTGATGATACATTTCAAGAGGAGTCATAAACCACATGAAGGAAGTCAAGAAGAGAATCCAACATGTTCCCTTAAGGTCACACCCTTTGCCATTCCCACTTGGTCATTCCCTCTTTCTTCAAGGTACAGTGATCATTGATTAATTTTAGTTTCATAAAAGAAGAACCAAATTGTTTCCATGAAAAAGACCCTTTATTCAGAGAACTAGAGGGATGGATGAGGTGGTCTCATTGCTTTACACAATTACTTACTCAATCATCTTGATAGCATAGCACAAAAAACCCAACACATAGCATTGAATTTTGCATCATGACTTGGTAATTTTATTAATAAAAACATAAAATACATTCATAAAACATAAACAGAATGACTCAAAGAAAAAGGGAAAAATATCAAGAAAAGAAAAATATTAAGAAATGGAAAACATATGAAGAATCAAAATATTTTAGAAGAAGTTGGAAATGATAAAAAAATTGTAAAACAAAAAATAGGTGAAAAATACTTATTAGTTTTGTAAGATATATGCATCTAAGTCCTTTGTTTGGTTTATTTTCTTAGGTATAGAACTAATAAGTAGATTCATTGTCTCCATGCATCTTTGAAAATAATCTTAAAATCTCATTTTCAAGCCACTGGGTGTCTTCTAGTTTAGTGGCTACTACAAAAACTAGTATTTGTTCACACGCTTGTTCCTTAGCTTTGTTTTGGGTTATGTTAATATTTTGAATTTCTGGTCCACAATTGCACCCTTTACTATTAGCAGTGCTGCATTGATTTTGCTATCTTTCCATAGCGATAGGTTCATCATTTATGTCTTGTGTTGGAGTGGTGATGATTGTTGGCTTTTGTGTAGGGTCAAAGGATGTTGGTTGAGAAAAGGAAGGCATTGCACTAGATTGGCATTGTGCTAGCTCATATGATGTGGTGGGTCCATACATGGTTTGCTTCAGCTTATGACCTTTCCTCCAGAAGGGACATTTCCTACATTGTGGTTGAGGCCCATTGGTATTAGCATGTTTATGCACATTCATAGTACAAGTGGCATTTGTTTGTTGATATTGTGGTATCGAACCTTCCTATGTTGCTAGTGGTGGCATGTGAGTATGAGAATATTGAGGATATGCCAAAGGATGAGAGGTGTGTGGTGGAAACCTCATATAAGATGTTGTAGGATGCTAATATTTGAGAGAGTGGTAGTAGTGATTTGAGGTAGAGGAAGTAGAACCAGTTGGAAAAACAGATTGTTGAACATAATATCCATATGGGTTGGACTAGCAGTAAGGGTAGGGCTTGTTTGGTTGTGGCCTCCCCCATGACTATGGTTGTTGCCACTGTAGTTAATGCTAGTGTTGAGGCTGGTAATAAGTCCCCCCAAGGTAGTACAGTTGGTTTTGGTGTTGTCTAAAATTACTGCGTGGAAAAGGAAATCTCCTAGGCATGTACTTCTGTACAAACTTTGGATTTAATGCCCCTACCCAATACTCATGTAGATGTAACAAGACTAGCCAATGGCTCTTTGGATGGTCATATAGGCAAATGTCACATCCACTATCCTCTTTGGTGGTTGAGTCTATAGCCTCTTCATCTATGGTCATTTCCCCTTCTTGCCAAAAAGTGTTCCTAGCAATTTCTTGGTTCTTTTTCCTCCTTTTTTGTGATCACTTAATTTATTTTGTGCTACTCTCTCCTCTATGATTTCTTTGCAAGTTTTACATTTCTCATTTATTGATTCTAACATTTTATCCAACTTTTCTTTAATCTCAATGATAGAACTTTGTATTGGAAAGGTCCATTTGAGAGTTGCCTCTTTTTCCTTATCATAGAGATGGATACTTTTCTTTTGCAAAGTTAGATCCCAATTATATTCCTCTACATCTACATAGGTTTCCTTCTTCTTTTGCCACATTCTTGATTAACTCTTTGATCTCATGGGTTCATAGCTCATATAATTAACCTGGAGCATACATCCCAAGGGTCCCCTTATTTCATTACGAAGCCCATTTATGATGTGAAAAAGTTTCCTTTCCTTATAAAAACCATGGCCTGGGCATCTATGTAGTAGCAAATAGTATCTTTCCAAGGCCACTTCCAAGGGTTCATGATTTTCTTACTTCCACTCTTGGATTTCTTTTCTTAGGTTGGATACTCTTGCATAGGCTTCGAATTGTTCATTGAAAAGATCTAGCATTATGAACCACTAGTAAATGGAACTTGGTTCCAAAGATCTATACCAACTTTTAGCTTCATTGATTAGTATCCTAGGAAAGAGCTTAGGCTTTTACCATCCACTTTCAATGTTTTATAAGGCATAGGCATCATGGAAGGCTTGTAGATGATGTTATGGATTAGAATCATAGCCTTCCATAAACTTAGGGATATTATTAATATCAAGCCTAGGTAGAAACTTTACTTGGGATGCTTATGGGTTATCTTAACTACCTTTGCTATCTCAATCAAGCTCTTAGTGGCCAACAAGGGTTCATCATCATCAAACATGTTGTGATGAAAATTTCTATTTCTATTTGTTTGATTGTGATGATCTTTTCGATGCTCATTGTGATGTCTTTGATTTTGCGCTTGGGTTCAATTTCTATCTTAATCTCGACCCCGTAGTAAAGCTCTATCTCTATACCTATGTTCATCTTCATCAAAACTATACATTGAAGAGGAAGATGAATATGAGAAACTAGGAGAATTTCCATGGCTTCTATAGTTTTCCCCTTCATCCCTTGATTTATCTTGTCTAGGTTTAGAGAAGGTCTTAGGCCTTGAGGCCCTCCTTGATCTAGGACTTACTCCATCTTCTCTAGAATTTTTTGCACCAGTTGAATGTGGTCTTTGAGTGTAATAAGGATCTAAATGAGCATAGGAAACCCTTGTTTGACATTTTTCACTCCAATTTTCTTTAGTATATATCCTATCATTTCTCCTATGAGTCTTCTCATCATATGATGCATTATGGATCCCGTGTGAAGAAGACATGGTTTTGTCTAATAATGTGTGTGACTTAAAATATTAATGTTTTCTAAAAGATATATCATTAATACCTTTACAAGTGATTGTGTATAATATATTTAGTCTAGATAACTAGCACCATCTCCGGCAACAACACCAACGATGAGTAGCGAGGTACCCCTATTCCTAACCATACAAATCACAAGCATTCACACACAATTTGTTTGAATTCTATGGATGGGACTAGTTGTGGCATCTAGATCGCTATGCCTTGATCGTAGTTCGTTGTCTTCCCACTTGGACTAGTGGTAGCTTTGTCACATATGGTTTAGTCCAACGTGAGGCATATGATTTTTATTATTTTATATTTTACTGTTCTATGATTAATAGTAGGTTGAAACTCAATTTATAATCAATTCAAATAATCTAATTGCTAATTAATAATCAATTACACTAACATAAGTATTTGATCCCACTTCCTATGCACATCCTGAACACATATAACACTATTGGGTTACCAAATGTTAAGCGTTGCTGGGATTACCAAGAGTCATATGCATGCTCAAAGAAATTGTACTTATGTGCTTAATTAATTAACATGCATGAAACTGTAAATATTAACTAAGTACATGAAAAGTAAATTACAAGAAAAGTAAATCTAATCTAAGTCAAAGTGCTACAATGAATAAGAATCAATCTTGATCTTATTGCCACTCATGGAATATGTCCAGGTACATTGCCAGTCGAATAAGACTTCATACAACTAACTCAAATCCACTCTTTGGGCACTCATTGATTGTTCTCTAAGATTATAGAAAAAAACTACAAGAATTTGGCACTCTATTGAAAAAACTATGCAAAAACTAATTTAAAATTGAATTCAAATCATGAGCCCATGTGCTATATTTATAGGCTGGCCCAAACCCTGCAGCATCAAATGTTTGACATCATGTCTTGGGCTCCAATGTCAAATACCCAACGTCACATCTTGTCCCCAACGTTGGATACTTAATGTCAGAGTAGATGAACAAACATGTTTCATCAACTGTTATAAGAAAGCTACTAAAATGAAGAAAAAAAAGGAACTAGAAAAAAATAATTGAATATGATTTGAAGAAACTACAAATAAACAAAGATCTAACTCTTCATAGAAGTGAATGATGAAACTAAACTCATGTAGCTAGCCCCATTTTGTTGAGACAAGGCTAAGATGATAATGATGATGATAAGTAAGGATCTACGATATGCATTCCTTACAAAATACATCTCTAATGTCCAACTTATAAGATAAACATGCATAACCTAAAATTGCATAAATTCTATATGGAAGCATGAATAATACAGCATACTACCAACTAAGAGATAAGCTTATCTAGCATCTAACATGATATAATATCATTTGACTACTACCAATAGGAAAGTAAATTTACTCTATCACAGTCAATTATAATATAGTGTTTAAGTACATGTAAATAATTGTTAACAGCTTTCACCTTCTATAAGAAAATGAAATTCTCAAATTTTTTGATTAAAAAAAAATTTGTTCAGTTCATCATGAGTCATGATTTGTTGACTATGAAAGGACCATGAATCATGGTTTATAAGAAATAGAGATGTTTAATATTCTAAGAATACCATTAGCCGATCACAAGTTGCGATGGCTTACCACGATTGATCCATGGATCATGGAGTGTTTATCTTACTTTCTTAAATGGTCATGAGTCTTGAAGGAATGACATAGGTCATGGTTGATGGTTAAGTAATGGTTAATAGTGAAAGATTAAGTAATTGACCATGGATGATGGTTACCTCATGGAAATATTTTTGGATTGACCACAAGCTAACCATGACTCATGGTCTGTTACTTAATGATACACAAGTTGTAGTTTGGTCATGGTCTAATGGGATTATTGATAATGAGAATAATTAATGATCGTGTTGATGATTTGATACTAAAAACTAATCTAGTGATAATGATAAATGATGTTGATGAGAAAAAAATTCTTGATGAAAATGAATAGTTGGGAACAAAAGCTTTGGAGAAGATGAATAGCTAGGGAAACAAAATGATCTTGGAAAATTTCATAATCAATATTTATTATTAGTAAAACTAATCATTACATTCATGTATGGACTTAGAATTTAAAGAGAATGATTGACCTGGGAAATTTAGGGAGTCATTCCCCATAGTAAAAATATAGGAAATTAAAGTAAATAAGGATAAACTACAGCCAAAAAAATACATTGCCCATTAATTCATGAAAATTAGAAAAATATGTTTAACTTTGGTAATAAAGGTAAACTAAGTAAATTTTGTCTTTGAAGCTTTAGTGTGTAGTGCATACTTAATCTTCTCTTTTGTTGTCTTCTTGATGCCTATGTGATTGCCAATGAACGATTGTATTTTATCAACATCCAGGAACAAGGTGTCACATTTGGTATCGAAGAAAACTATAGTTCAGGAGCCAAAGTGGAAGAAAAATATTATTATTAATATAAGAAGAAGATACATCATGAAGAGAAATATGGAAAGAGTGTAGATAAGATTAGGCACATATATATATATAATAAGGAAGATTCATTACTTATGCAAAGTTGATCATTTTCAAATTGAAGTATGTGCTTATGGTTCAATAACTGTCAAGTCAAGTAAGTAGCACTCTCCAATTCCCATAAGATTTGTTTAAGATTCTTATTGACCTATAAACAATCATCAAAGATAGCATGAACAGCTGATGAACAACCAACCTACACCAACTCATAATCACTTTTGAAGTTACAAGATTTGAACTCACTTAAGTGATACAACTCCTTACAAATAGAGTGCAGGGTATTTTTTTTTTTGCAATATGACCACTCATATTATGAAGAAGAACAAGTTACTCTACTGAAATAGCCACCATCTATCCTAAGGAGTAGCATGGAACACTTCATTGGAGTCACCTGTGAAGATTGCACTCGAGGAAATTTTGGAGGTGGGGTTGTAGTCCATTCAAAATTAGGCTCATGTGGAGAATCCCTCTTCAACTGTCAAATAAAATACCCTTGACCCAAGAACACCTACAATACAAAAATTGGAGTAAAATAAGAAAAAAAGGGGGGATGTATTCAAAAACCATATATTTGATAACTATTAGTTAACTTACCTTTAGCTCTTTTCCTTTTTCTTTCTCTTACTATTTAAAATCTTTCAACTAGATCCTTGTTCTATGCATTGTTTCTAATCAAAAAATAGGAATTTTATATATATATATATACACACACACACAATAACAACAATAATAATGACATTGTGTGATTGATGATAAAAACCTTAGAAATAAGCTCTATTGATATCACATCATCCCTTCTTGGAGTTGTCCTCTTAGCACTTTTCCTTGGTTTGGTCTGCAACCTAGAGTGCACTATCACAAAAATACCATAAAGAAAAATAATTAAAAACTAAGAAAAATATAGAATAAAAAGAAATTAAATTTTATACCTCATCAGACCCCTTCAGATTGCAAACCTATGTGAGAGCCTTTTGACCTTTCTTTGGCACATTTAACTTAAGCCCTCATAACTCTTTCTTATTCAAGAAACTTAGGGTATAAATGGGGATTGTATTGATGGAGGCTATTGGTAAAAAAATCATAACTTAAGATTAAGGTCATAAGTAAAGGCATGCAACATATAGTATAAGGTTCTTCTAGTTTCTTCTTAGTTGTAGTGGCTAGTTCCATGACAAGGTGTAAAAAAAAGAAACATAAGAAAAACAAATCATACACTCCACTAGCTTTTGCATCATGGAGAAGAAAGATGGAGCAGGAGTTAACATGGGAAGACTAAAAACCCCATAAAACTTTGCTATATATAAATTGACACAGGTGATAGTTAACCTCATTAGTAAAATCAACTTCATAATGCTTTTTTTGGGTAAGAGTAGAATCCTTAACATAATCAGATAATTCTCCTTAATAAAAAGCTTGAAATTCATGAGACTTCATGTTAGGAACAAAAGGATCTACCCTAGTATGAAAACCTAAAGCTATTCGAATACTAGTATGAGTAATTGTTAAACTTCCAAAAATCATTTTTGAAAAAGAAATTTTCCATTAATAGTAAATATTACAGCAATTCCTTATACTTTCCTTACAATAAGAAGTTCTGAAAATAAGGAAAACTAGCAACTGGGACAATATAGAAGTTTTGAGGAACTCAAAATCCTTAACATCTAACAAGCTATGAACTTGATAAGTGGCTTCAACAACATTAGTCTAATGTAATATAATAGAAATAGATGCAGAGCTACTTGAGGTGACATGAGAAGATTGACCAAGATGCTTTGGAGGAGCCATGTTGTTTCTATGCCAAGAAATCTCTTTGCTACAGAAAGAAGGATTGATTTGAGAAAAGAGTTTACTTCCATCCATTTATAGGGAAAATTTGGAAACCCTAGTAATTGTTAAAGGCACAACTTCTTCCTAATTAATGTACTTATAGTTTATGTTAACATGTGGTTAACTATTAATTAGTTTTAATCAATGATCATCTTTCTTGATTTGCTAATTATTAGATTCAATGAAACGAACTTACCATCAACTGAACATGTACACTTCGAGACATTTCCAACAATACCAATTTCATCAAAATCCAACTTACGATTTAGGAGATATCACATTTCTTGGTATTTATATTGTTCATTAAAATTAATATTTTTTAACATCAGAAAAGTAGAAGTTAACTTTTATTTTTTATTTTTTATTTCAAAAAACAATTTATTTCTGAGTTTTGAATTAAACCTGAGAATTTGTCTTTCCTAAGAATGATTTTTAAGGCTTGATTGGCTTAGCACTGGATCATTGCAAAAATGAAAACCTTTTTCTACATTTAAATAATATTAATTAAATTTTATTTTTAAAAAACTTTAAAAAAATTTCAATTTGCTAGTTGGGCGTTACTATGTGGCAAGGCCTTGCATCCCGATTACTTAGCATTGCAACCAGCAACCATGGTTGACTGGCCATGCCATGGTCAACTATAGGATCAACTAAGCAAAACATGGCTTGACATCCTACTGTCTCCCATCATCCATCACATAGCCAAGCTATTATGCCTCATTAAGCTGTCCCCACCACATTGTTTTCCATCGTGCCTGCCATTGTGACCATTGCACTCTTCTCCTACCATCACATTGTTCACTTGCCTATCGTGCAAAATCCTTTTTGTTGCTCTACACCCTGTGTCTATTGCTACTGCTCTACACCATGTGCCTTACTATCCTTCGCTGATGCTATTGTTTCATGCATCACTCATTGCCGATGGAGTCCATCAATGCCATTAATTCCTACCACCTTAGTATTCACCAATGCTACCATTCCATGCCTCAGCACTTACTGACAAAGATAGCTGGTGCCATTTTTGGTTGCCACTATGATGTTCGTTGACACCACCATTGCATGCCTTCCAACTTGCTGACACAAACTGTTGGTGTTGTCGGTGTTTGCCACCTCGATATCTACCAACACCACCATTTCATGACTCCCTAGTTGCTGATGAGGACTTGTTGTTGGCATTGTTGGTGTCTACCTCATGATAATGGAAAACATTTTCAATTATGGTATTTGAGATAACCTATATTAAAATTCTATAATTAAGCATGCTCATTCTAAAGTAATAATGGGATGGGTGATCTCTCAAGAAGTCTTGAAAAACATATAAAATTTTACAACTTGAAATTACTATAATATTTTATTCTAGTGTCCAATTGTAATAAAAGAAGATTTGTTTTCAATAAATTTGAACCTTATAGACACAATGGAATAGTCAAATTTAGCATAAAGAAGCCCAAAAATTAGTTTCTAAAATTATTATGTCATCATTCCCAAATGTAAAATATCTAATTTAAATTTTGAATATTGAATAGTTTGGAGGGAACAAGTCTTTTATGACCAATGGAGTCTCCATGGAAATGGAAAGATCCAGGAAGAGAGAGTTTGTTCTTGGTAGTTCTAACCTTCCCTAGAAAAAATTAACTATCCTAGAGCCCATAAAAAGGATCATAGGGACCAAGGAATTATCACCTTACCTTTTTTCTTTGACTTATCAATGTTTGAAGCCTAGAGAATGCCTTAGAGAATGATGGAGTTCTATGTCAATGATCAAATAGATGCACTTGAACAACAAATTAATGAAATTAGTGGTGTCCAAGAGGAAGTCCACCAATCAAAGTAAGGATTTAGGAAAAATATGCAAAATAGGTTCAAAGAAATTAGGAAATTGTTCTAGAGTTTAGGAAAATGGTTAGAAGTTCAAGGGAAGATGGATTCCTTTGTAGATTCCATGAAGCAATTCATTGATCATTTAATCCAACCTCCCAACCAAAACCAATATTCACTTAGAAATCATAATCAAAATCAATTTCCATTGAAGGATTATCACTAAGATCAATTCCAACATCATTGAGACTAGAAGAAAGATCACATTTTCCCTAGGTATTAGTATCTACTTAATGCCAAGGTGTTGACATCTCTTCACAAGGATAAAGAATGGAACCTAAAGGTGAGGATTATTAGAATTGGTAAAATTCACCAAGAGAATCCTTAACCTAGGTTCATGTCAAAAAGATAAAATTGGATCATTATGATGGAGCCCTTAGATCTAGTGCTAAGGCAAAATATTGACTTGACACCATGAAGAATTATTTTGATATGTTGAATTTATCGAACCAAGAATGTTTAGAAGTTGTATCCTAGTATTTGAGGGGACTTGTGGTAACATGGTGGAATGGACTAAGATCTCAAGGCTCGATTATAAATTGGCTCAAATTTTGTTAATATTTCAAACAAAAATTTGTACAAGACTCCTTTTTCAAGGACCGTAAAATGCAATTTGATTCATTAAAATTGGGTAGGCTATCTGTGGAAGACTACTATAAGGAATTGTGTGATCTCTCTCAGTATGTAAGGCATTGTGATGAGGAAGATTTGGCCTCAAAGTTTATTGGTGGACTACATGCACAACTATGTCCAAAGACACATGCATTTAATCCTCAAATAGTTGATGAAGCATATAGAATTGCTAAGAATTATGAGGAATCAAATCAAGTATGAACTACAAGCCTCTAAAAAGAAATAGTAAAAGAAACACCCCCAAGAGAACTCAATCCAAATGTTTTCCTTGTAGTGAAGATCACTTTAATCAAGATTGTCCAAATTAGGAGTAAGAATACAAAGAAACAATCAAAGTAAGAATAAAAAATCCAATGCAAATGTGGCCAAAAAAAAATAGAATCAAACTACTACTACTATAATAATGAAGAAGATTTTAGCATCAGCAAAGTTAGGTTTAAGATAATTTTAATTTTCTTTACTCATTTTAAAAGGATCATCTAAGGGTCAAAAGATTAAATTTTTTATTGATAGTTAATGAATCATGCATTGGGTTGCATCAACAAGCATGTGTTGACGCATCCCCATTGATGCATCCTTGTTGATGCATGGGTTGATGTGTTGATGCATATGCATCAATGCAATGTCTGTCTCTTCCTATATAAATGCACATACCCACCATATTTTTGGCATCATTAAGTCAATAGAATAGCTAAGTTTTTTCAGTGTCATTTCGTGAAAGTAAGAATATTTTCTAAGTGTCTACAATAGGAATTTAAGGATTGTATGCATCCTTATTCAAGCATCAATGTACCTAAACACTTTGATGTGTTGTTAATAAAGACGAGATTCTTGGAACTCCTTACAACACTTAACAATAGATTAATATTTACTTTCATGCATTGTATTATTTATGCACTTTACATTCACATATTTAATTAATTAATACACGTAAGTACGACCACCTCAAACATACCATTAACGTTTGGTAATCCAAATAGTGTTATCACTCGATTAGCCTAGTAACCTAATACTTGGTAACCTACTAGTGTTCCTAATGAGTTCAAGATGTGCGCGAAAGGTGGGCTTGGATGCTTATGTTAGGAAGTGGATTAAGGCATTAAATAGTTAATTAGATTAATTCATAATTAATTACTGATGAGTGACAAGGTACCCCTATGTACAACCATATGAATCACAAGCGTTCACACATGATCCAATCAAATTCCATGGACTTTGTAGTTTTCAGTTCACTAGTCTTCTAGGAAGTGAACATTGCCTTAAGGTTGCTCATTGTCTTCCTAATTACACTTGTGACATACATTGGTATGGTTAAGTGTAATTGAGGCATTTAATTTTTATCATTTTGTATTTTATGGTTTTGGTGTTTAAAGGGAGATGAAAGTAATTGTATTAACTAATTTAATTTAACTAACTAGTATCTAAGTAGTCCTAACATAAGCATTCAGTCCCACTATCCACACACATCTTAAATCCATGTATCTACTACTGGGTTACCAAGCGCTACGCTACTGGGCATACCAAGCAATAGCTCTACTAGGATTACCAAGCGAATACATGTTACACTTAAAGCAATCATACTTATGTGTTTAATCTATCTAGCTTATCTTGCTTAATTACTTCATTAGATTAATTATAGAAAAACATTTAATAAATATATAATTGAAAATATTAAATGCATAAATGAAACATTTAATCTATCCAAAGTGCTGTAAGATTTAGTAGAAAGCTAATCTTTATTACCACACACACTATCATGATTAGGTACAATAATGCTCGAATAAAGATGCGTACACTTAATGATTCCTGCTATAAGCACTTGAGAGAAATATTCTAACTCTCAAATGAAAAAACTATAAGAGGTTCACTACTTCTAAAAAATTGTTGCCATAAATGCAGCTAGTAGGCATGTATTTATAAGAAAAATGTGGACACTATGCCAACAAGACCATATCAATGTATGATATGACGTGTTGCCAAGGCCTAGCTGATGAGGCCTCATCAACATAGCCAACAAAACTATAACTCATCATACCCCCACAACTGAATGAAAACTCATCCTCAAGTTCTTTTACAAAATTGAGAAGGTATGGGATTATTAACTAACCTTTCACACGCAAAATAGACTAACTTGACAAAAAGGGAGTGCCTGAGTGTACAAATTAACACATTACAAAAAATGGTGGTGTTCATGACATAAAATTAAACACCATGATATGACTCTTCAAAATTGGATAGCACATTCCTTGATGATGTGAATTTTGATGGAGAAGATTAGATAGTCCTAGGTGGTGGTTGCTCCTAAGGTTTTAAGGGACCTTTACCAACTTCACACATGTGCAGTGGTCAAGGTGGCTATGGTTGTTTTTCTACTACTGTAACTTTTGGCTGGAGGTGAAAAGCATCCAATAGTACTTTCATTTTCTCCTTCTTACTTCTAGGATCACGCCCCATCCATGTAGCTTTGCCAATGTGGGTCAAAATGGGCACATCTCAGGGACATAGAATTATTGGAAATAGCTCCTTTGCATTGATAAACTAGGCAGTGAATTATTTGTGTTCAATGTTAAATGCTCTAACTATATCCTTCAGCTTTTGGTAATCACTCATCCATTTGGCTAGGTTCTTAGTAGTTGATCATTGATCTATGAATTATGCTATGAGAAATTCAAGTTTAGTGTTTGCAGTCTCAAGCTTCTGCTTAGTGTCTTTATGGTTCTTGAACTCTACCTCATATAGCAAATATGAGCTAGCCACTTGTTTTTCTAACTTTGACCATGGTCATCCAACAATCAGCATAGCTAGGTTCTCATAACAAAGGTCAACCAACTTCATGTACTCTATCATTTCTTTTATCTACAACTCCTTTAGGTGGATCTCTATTTTATTACAAGCATCAATCACATCAATGATGGGCTACCAAACTTCTTTTCCTTGTTAGAGTTGTTGAAGAGCTTCATTTATTTAGATGTGCTTCTCATTTACTTCCTTCTATAGGCCAATCTAGTTTCTATAGTGGTTTTTAACTTTTTCAAACTTCAAAGCTTCATTTTTCTAGGTGACAATCTTAATAGAAAATTTCTAGTGCAAGGCATGAACTTCCTTCATTGACAAATTTTGATTTTCTACAGTCAATTTCCTTAATTCCACATTCACCCTAGCTAGCTACTCTTGCTGTTAATGAATGAACTCTTTCATTTGTTATTTTTGGTCATCAACATTATGAGGTGATGATTTTTTTTGATTAGTGTTTCATTATCTTGGTGCATCTAAGCTAGGTTCTTCTGAATTGAATACGTTTTTTCCTCTAGTATAGACTAGATGAAGTTGGCCATCACTACTTCCTTCTCAGCCTTCCTGAATCATTCTTGAAGCTATTGAAATGCTTCATCTTTGGTTATTGTTGGGCTGAGAAGTGTAGGATTAGTAAGGTGGGCATGTAATTTGGCAACCTCTACATCCAAGTGTTGATTTTTGCTTGAGTTGTTTCAAGTTTCCCCTCCAAGATAATGCATTTGATCCTTGCTTCCAGTAGTTTTGATTGGTTGCAGTGATGTTATCTGAAAAATTAAAGATATCTGAAATCGATCGTCTGATCCCCACCAATTGATCTAATAATTCTTCATGTTGGGCTAAATTTAGTTTCTCACTAATGATTCCTATGGATTTTTGCAAATCTTGAAGTTCAAATACATCTAGTATAGACACCGTAGATGCATTAAGTGCTTCAGCGACATGGTCAATAACTACTTTAGTTGCAGTCTCTTGCCCTTGGTGCTACATCATTAGGATGGTAGCCCCTTCACCTTCCTCCAAATGCACCAAGGAGGTAGCATTCTTAGATATTTCTAGGAATAAATGGTGTTGTGATAGTGACACCATCATCTCTTAAGCATTAGGATCAAACCTCGCAAGCAATTGCATTCATTGGATAGAGAATATTGGTCCACCCCTCTTCATTTAGCTAATTTTTTAAGCTATCTCATTAAGGTAACTTATTATTAGTTAATACATAGATGGATTTGCACTACTCATCCCTGCATGCTACTCTTGCTCAGGCAAGAGTTGCTCTCAGATTTTTCATACACACTCAATGGCTACACTGACCTCCGATGTTGTTTCTTGAGTTGCTCCTCTTCTTGAATTGTAGTTAGCATCTTTTCCTTCATGATTTTAGACCATGATGCCAAAGGAGCATGCCTAATTATGTCATTCACATAGCAAATGATTCATGTTATTTTGTAAAGTTTCTAAATGAGGCACAAAAAGGGTAGGGTTTTCCTTCCACGTTCATTTTCCTTAAAATGCTTCTTGATCTCTAAATAGATTAGTTATGGAAGGTTTATAGAAAATCTTCTACTTAGAGTGACACATGATTGGGCAGAAAAATTGATCACCTTGCTGGGCCTCACCATGGAATTGAGGTGATAGGCTACAATTTTAAAGTAGATGTGTTCCGTCAGTGTGAGCATGCCATACTCCTTACGATTGACCCCGTGAAACTGCTGAGTCCACTCCTTTTTGGCCTTAGGATCACCTTTTTTTAATAGCTCTACCAACTATGTCCCAATATCAAGTAACCCTAGTGCCTATGTGATAGCCTTAACCGAGTAGGACACCTATATATCCTTGATTTTCACTGAGGACCTAGGCCTTCTATTGTTCTAGAAGAGATATGTCTCTCCCATGTACCATTCTCCACTGGATGTGATGATTGGCCACATGGGAGAGGTTTGCAATTGTGTTTTCACTATTGCTATAGCTTTCTCTAGGAATGACCTAAAGCTTATTTCCTAGAGGACTGAGTGTTGAGCCTCTCAGGACTTAATGATATCAAGGCAAGCTTGAGTTAAAGTGACTTCAAGCATTGACACAAGTCTCGGTGCATCCCCTTGCTATGATTGCTCTATGGGTACTTTTTCTTTTGGAATTTGTCAAACAGCTTTCATTTTGGGCTTCTCACAAAGAAGTCCTATTGCATGGATTTCCTCTAGCACTTCTTAGGCTTATTCTTGTTGGAAATTCTTGAGCTTACCTCCAATAATTGCAAGATCAAAGAGTGGGGTGATTTGGACAAATGGTTGGGAAGTTAAGGGCTCTAGAAGGTTTTGGGCTCTAAAAAAATGGCAAAAACTCTCCATGTGTTATGAGGAAAATGACAAAAATTTCTAAGTATGCGGTGATATATATAGGATGTTGCACTATGTTAATGAGGCCTTGTCGATCCAACTATTGACAACCATAGACAATCATTGACTTTGATCAAACTTGCAAAATACAAAGAGTTTTTGAATCAAATTAGGATCAAATGAAAGCTTAAAAGGCCAAGAACAATATGAAAATATGAGAAGAGGGTGCTGGAGCTCATAAATTTGGAAAAGATGGAGAAAAATGATTCAGGGTATGAATGAAATAAAAGGTTAAGGAGCACTAAGAGGAATACACAATGAAATATGTGAAAGATAGAATTGTGGCAATGTCTAAGATAAGGAACCTTAACTAACTAAACTAAGAGCTATGCACGTGGGTCCTCCACATAGCAGGCTCATGTCCTTGTTGCCCTTGCATAACCTCAACTAAGGAGTCCATGAATCCCATAGATGATTAATGATCATGAAATGTTAAGGATCAACCAAAATGAATCTACCTAAGAATTCAAACACATCTGATCAAGACATAGTTTATAACATAGAACCTAGCAGTGAGGTGAGTTATGATAACATGGAAGGATGATAGAGAAGGTCGAATGGAATTCTAAATTAAGGTCATAAGAAGTCCCTTGTGGAATTTGTGTCTAAAATGACCTGAGAAGATCCATCCTTGGTCTAGAACAAAACTTGCCATTTTTAGTGACTTTGCATCATCACTCTAAGATCAATCCACCCACATAAGACATGAGAGTGCTTCCACAAAAAAACCAGCATTCCATAAAGAGAAGAAAAGAGAGAAGTAGGAAGTGAGAGAGGGCCTTAGCTAGAGGGGACCTTTAGGCATGGGTGCATGACTTTCTAGTCTCATAACCAATGCTTGTAGCCCATTTATTTCTCTAAGGGGTGTGCTTTGAATTTCCATTGTTTTTTTAAAAAAATTTGGATGGGAACCACACCATGCAAAGATGTATTCTTTTATTGTGTCTAAGGGGTGTGCTTTGAATTTCCATCATTTTTTAGATGGAAACCACACCATGTAAAGGCTTTATTTGACTTCTTATTAGCCAGTGAAATGGAAATGGTAAGAAGTCTGTGAAAAACACTCAAGCAAGTAGAAGAGTACAAAGGGTATTAAGTTCCCTTGAAGTCACACCCTTTACAAACCTTTGAATCCTTCCTAATTTCATAACTACTAAGGTCACCAATTGATTAAAAATTTCTTTAATGGAAAGTACCTTAAATTCCTAGAACAAAGAAAATCAAAGAGATTATTGGATGGGTAGATGACATGGACTCACTACCTATTCTATGAAAAATAAACCATGTCATAGTCATCAAACATTAGAATTCAAAAATAGAAACCAAACATCGACAATCACAATATGAAGCACAAACCATCATTAGTAAACAACAACAACAACACTGTGACCTGTGGCAATAAAGTAGTTTTTATTAGCAAAAATAAGGAAATATCACACTTGAACAAAATAAAATCAATGTTGCAAGGGCATTGCACAGACCAAATGACATCTTACAATATGCAAAAGTCCCTTAGGGACTCGTGAATGTTGTTTTGGCTTGATCTTCTAGTGCAATTTGGATTTGGTTATAGCCACTATAACCATCCAAGAAGCTATAATAACAATGCCTGAATATGGTGTTCAACACTTGATCCATAAATGGAAATGGGAAATGATCTTTAAATGTTATCATATTCAACAGCTTGAAGTTAATGCAAACCTCCCACTTGCCACCTTTCTTTGACATAATCACAAGTGGGCTAATCCACTTACTATCCACAATGGGATACATGAACCCTACCTTGAGGAGTTGTTCAATTTCCTCCTTAACAATCTACTTCAATTTGGGATTCAGCTACCTCTACCGGTGCCTTCTAGGCTTCATGGCTAAGCTAGTGTAAATGTGATGCTAGCATATACTTGGATCGATTCTTGTTAGCTTAGGATATGAACAAGCAAAGGTTGTTGGCCATTTATTAACCACCTTTAATAGCTTTTCTTTTTGTTCAAGAGTAATTTTGACATTAATTATGATTGGTTTTCCATTGTTTAAAAATGCATATTCCATGCTAGCCAATAAAGTGTTTGGCTCTAGGGGCTCCTGCTTGAAGTTATAAGGGATTTCCAACTCTCCCCGATAGGTATCATCATCTTCATCAAAGAGTTAGGGATGAACTTGTTCAAGTTTATTCATGCCTTCAACATAAGCACATGTTAGGCTCTTAGTTGGTTCCATGCATAATGTGCTACTATCTAAGTTAGCTATCAACCACTAGGTGCCCTCCTATTTTGTGGTTGTTGTGTATAGGCACCATTAAATATTGATTTTATATGCACACTGATTGCATGCTTTAATATATGTACTTTTGATGGACCAAATCTTTTGCATGCAAGTACATCCATTATCGCTATACATGATGCATGGAATGCACTTCTTCTCTATCTTACCCAATTCATTTTCTTTGGAGATTTCCAAAGAGAGATCCCTTATGCCCATACGTGCATTGACCATGCTTAACTAAGCTCTTCCCATAATGATGGGGAAGTCACCTTTGCAATTTTCAACCTTGATCACCAAAAAATCAATAGGATAGGACCACCCACAAATATGATTATAATGTCCTCTACTAATCCCAGAGGGATAGTAATTGAATGATCTACCAATTCTAGATTAATGTTTCTCTTCTTGAAAGGTGGTAGGTTCCAGGCCTTGTACATGCCATGGGAGATGAGATTAACTCTAGAATGAAAGTCAAGAAGAGCCTTACATGGCTCATATATAGCGATCTACAGGTAAATAAGTGGACTTCTTGGGTCATATCTTTTCATGGGAAGATTGCTAGCCTTGATCTAGTTGGAAACAACATGAGTTAGCATCACAATGCAAATTTGAGGCGACGGTTAGTTTGAAAGGCACTCAAAGGTATTTGATGCAGAGGATGAGGGTATTCAAGATGTAGGACAATCAATTGTACTAGGTTGTGAGGGTTGGAGAGAATTGCTAGGTCAGAAGAAGGGTCTTTTTTCTAGATTGATTGTCTAAACCACTCAATTGAAAAACTGATTGTGAATGCATAGCCCTCATAGCATTTCATTGTTGTGGCTATGGAGGAATCTCACCCTGTATGGATGGAGCAGGAGGTAACTAGGTTGAAGGTGGAGGTGTGTGTGCAGATAGATGCAGAGGATAGTGGTGAATATGTTTGGTGGTACTCTAGAGGATAATAGCGATGCAAAAATGAGGTATGACTTGCAGAACTTCTTGGAGAGATGGGTTGCTAAACATAGTACCCATATGGATCTGGTTGCCTATAAGGGTATTGCTACC
>MNCI01018178.1:406946-429721 GCA_015680685.1 Gnetum montanum
CTCCTATTTTTTGATGGAAGGGTCCCTATTATACTCTTCTGTACTTTCTCTTTTTCATAGCTGGTCCTCTTCTTTTGCTACTTACTCAATCAACCTTTGGATTTGATGAGCTCTTAGTTCAAATAATCTTCCTTGTGCATATACCCCAAGAGTTCTTCTAGTTTTTGCTCTAAGCCCATCTATGATGTGGCAAAGTTTTTTTCTTTGATAATAACCATGGCCAAGGCATCGGTGTAAGAGTGAATAGTATCTACCCAGGGTAGCATCCAAGGGTTCATGTGTTCCCTATTTCCAGCCTTAGATTTACCTTCTTAGATTAGACACTCTAGAGTACATTTGGTATTTATCATTAAATAGCTCTAACATTGTACTCCATTGGAAAATGGATTCTAGTTCCAAGGATAGGTACTAGCTTTCAGCTTCCTTGATGAATATCCTAGGGAAGAGCTTAAGTTTCTGCCATTCATTTTTTATGTTTTGTAAGGCATAGGCATCATGGAAAGCTTGTAGATGTCTCTATGGATCAGGATTGTATCCCCCCTCAAACCTTGGGATATTATTCATGTCTAAGCGCTTGATCCTACTATCTTTCATATGCCTGGTTGGAATTCTAACTACCTTTGCAATGTTAATCATGCTTCGAGTCATCAATAGAGATTCATCATCATCACTGTGTCAATGATGTTGATGATGGTTTCGACCACCCCTTTGAGCTTGGTGGCCTTCATATTCATTGATGTCTCAATGATTACCTTCATCATGATTATTTTGAAGGTGACTTCTATGAGAATAGATAGATGAAGAGGAATGTCTAGAATTGGATGAAGAGATGGAAAGGAAGGTGGATCGCCATTGCCACTGCAGTGTCTACCACCACTTTTTCACTCATTATGACCACCATCCTTATATCCCTTGCTATTGTGATGTTTACCTAAGTCCCTGCCTTGACTATCACTCTTTCTTAAACCTAATTTATGAATCATGGATCGCAAGTTTAGGGTTGCACCCTCATCAAAAATAATAGGGGGTGGAGAATCTTCATGTTGAGAACCTTCAAAGGAAGGATCCTCATTATCATCTTGATCTAGTAGGAACAAGAGATTAGTGTAATTTTTCTCCTTCATAGCCTCATGGAGCTTCTCTTGATGTCAATCTTGTCTGCATTGTGTTTCAGTGGGATAGTAGTCCTAAGTGTCATAACCATTGATGAATCATGATTCATTAGGTCACAATATCGCACCCATGATATCGCATATGCGATATTGAAGCTTGGCTCATGATATCGTATACATGATATCATGGCCCCTGTGCAGGCCTATAAATACACCTTAGGTGCATGGTGAAGGAGAGTTAGTTTTAGTTAGAAATTACTTCTCATTGTTAGTTTTTTCTCAACCCTTTCTCCCAGTGCATGCCTGTAGTGTGATGATTGTAATTGTACGGCATCTTTATTCTAGTGTGATGTACTTGGACACACACACGACCAAAAATAAAGATCGAGATTACTTCATCATTGTAGCATTCACTTATTTTAATTATTAAATTTTTATTATTATTTATTACTTTTGTAGTTAATATCTCTTCACCCTAAACTCCTTAAATGAGGAATGAGTATGAATTAATCACGAGCATTCAAGTGTGACTACTTGGTATCCCAATAGTGTACCTAGGCCATGCACTTGGTAATCCTAGTGGTAGTCATGCACAAGGTCCAAAATGTGTACAGATGATTAAGGAACGGATGCTCATCACACTTAGGCTAGTTTAACTCTCTCTCCCTTTTCCTCCTAGCCTAATTAGAGTTATTTTCCATTGCCTCCAGGAGTAGTACTAGGCTAGAAACCACATCATACACCTCACTCTGGACTAAACCATACGTGAAAAAGAAAATACTAGTCTAGGTGGGAAGACAGTGAACTGCAATCAGCGAGTAACTATCTAGATACCACAACTAGCCTGTCTACAGAGTTCAACTAGATCGTGTGTGAAATGATCATATTCGTATGGTTGAGTGTAGGGGTACCTTGCCACTCATCATTAGCACCATTACCATGGATGATGTTAGTTATTTAGATTAGTTACCTCATACAAGATCACTGTAACAAAGTATTAATGATACATCTTTTAGGAAGAAGTAATTGCAAATAAGACACACACAAATTCACAACCATGTCTCTCTCACAAGACTATGACAACGCAACAACTAGTAAGGCAATTCATTGGAGAACCAACGAATTATATAATGATGAAGATGAAGTTTGGAGTACCCAATCTTATGTAGGGGTCTCCTATGAGCATAAATGCAAATGACATCATCCCAACTCACAAATGCATAACATACTTAGTGATGATGAACCCCTACTAGCCACTACAAGCTTAACGCATATATAAGAGGCTGTTTGAATATCCCATAGGCATTGTAAGGAAAGTCGTCTACCAAGGATTGACTTAAACAACTTTCCTAAGTTTTTAGGAGGTTATGATTTAGATCTTCAACAATAGTTACAAGCCTTGTACGATGTCTATGCATGGAACAACATTGATAATGGATGGAAAAAACTTAAGCTCTTTCCTCTGACACTTGTTGGCCAAGCAAAAGTATGGTATAGGTTGTTAAAAAAAAATCAATTCAACATTGGCCGGCAATGATAGAACTCTTCAATGAAAGATATCAAACTTATGCAAGAATGTCGCTAATACTTCTTCAATGAAAATTCTTTCTAAAAGATGTATCGTTAATACTTCTTCAACGATACATCTTATGCAAGAGTGTCATTAATACAATGTTGATCCTTGCATACCATCTTATAGTTACAAGTACCATAGTGGGTCAACCCCTTATAAATTAACCACATCTTATAACTTGCCCCACTATGTCAACTCTAATCAAGTGTGTGAACTCCAATGGGGTAAGTATGACCAGGTCCCAATATTTCCAACATGCAAGGATCCTAACCTTTCATTTATTAATTCTAGCCATGCTCAACTGTTTAGATATGGGGGGTATCCCCCATTCTAACAATAGTAGAATTAATAATATTTTTTCTTTTCTTTAATTTTACAATTTTTTGTTTTCCAATTTTTCATCTTTCAATTTATTGTTTTGTCTTTTTGTCTTTTTATGAGTAATCTCATCTATGAATAAAATGCTCATGTGACTTGTTGGTTGAGGTGTTGTTCTATGCTATCAAGTCTCAGGTGACTAATTACTTGGACAGGGAGCCTATCACATCCACCTACCCATTCCATTAATAAGAGGTTCTACCCTGGGAACAATGATATTCCTAATCGTTAAAACTTAAAATTAATCTTGTGTTCATTATACCCAGAGTGAAGAAGGATGGACTAAGCAGGAATGGCTAGGGTGTGACATCGGGGACTTGTGGATTCTCTTTGATGACATCTGTAGGGGTTATCATGTAGCTTGGTTGTACTAAGATCCTTGTAGATCTAATGAAAAATGGGAGTAAGAGTAATCAAAAGGCACTTAATCATGAAAATAAATGCTATTCTAGGGGTTCCCATTAGAAAGACATGCACCCATGCTTGAAGATAGGTGGCTTCTTTGTATTAAGCATTCCAAAAAAAGTGATGATGAATGATGATGAAAAAAAAGAGAAGAAAGAGCAAGAAGAGTGTGCTAAAGTGACCACACAAAAAGAAAGAAAAAGAAAAAAGATCAAGATCAAAGTTCCACAAAGCAATTTTAAATCACTCCTCCCTTATATGAAACACCAAGTGATTGTACTCCTTGCCATCATGATGCTCTCATTATTGTCTATCATTAGGATGAAACAATGTGATGTCACTAATTAAAGGAATGGACTTGGCCTTGATTTTTTGAGTGATGAGTTAATGACACATTAATCATGCCTTACACTAAGGATTCATTGTGCCCTAGGCCAATTACCTTATGTCCCAATCTCTGCAATCCCTTTTACAATTCACCTCATCTTGTTGTTCATGAATTTGTGACTCCTGACTTGTGTAGCATTGAATTTATACCTCATCATGATGGTATTTACATGTGTGTGTTTTGTGAAATTGGTGTAGATTGCATTTAATCCTTCCAATGCCTATGGACATTTTAAGGGGTGGTTACGCAAAGGGCATTATAGGTTGGAACCTACTTTGGGAAGGACCCACTTGTGTAACTTTTGTAATTTGTACTTGTTGCACACCACGACATCATTTTATACCCTCCGAGCACTTCATTGCCAAATCTATTCTTTTCCTTATCATCCTTCTGGTTCAAATGTTCCTATGTACCAACACATGTCCTTTTTCCTCATACTCTTCATGACTTCCATAGCAAAATTTTACACCATATCGTTTCTGTGCCTTTAGGCCTGATCAATATTATCCTGGAACCTTTATATCAACTTTAGGTCCTTCATTTTTAAGTTAGGAGTTTCAAAAAATAAAATTTTTATCCATTTTTTTCTTTTTTTTAAGTACCCTACTTCAAATAGGCTGCGATATCGCGTATTCAATATCGCATATGATGCAATATCATGGACACGCTATTACATCCCACAAAAACTATAAATATGCCAGCAGCACCCCCCCCCCCCCCCCCCCCCCCAACCCGTGAATGTCAACATCATTTACAACTGTCCACGTGGGGTAGTTTTTCAAATTTTCTTCTATGACTTGCAATTGCATATCTCTTGTTCCAACAGCCATCACTCACTCTCTAGCACTCCAATTTTCATTTTGCTCAAACCTATCTAAATTCAGAGTGTTCAGCTTAGTCGTGGGGGAGGGGTACACTATGAATTACGTACAAATTTTTTGAAATCCTTCATCACCCAAAGGACACTATCAAGGGTAATTAATTATACCAAAATGATAAACATGTGCCAAAACCAACTTCATCTCCTCACTTATACCAAGAAATTAAAATTTTGAAGCCACCTAATCAAAGTAGGTTAAATATTAAAACCTTTTGGGGACATTTTCACAAAAATTCCTAACTTTAAATCACACAGAATAAGAGACGAATCCATTAAGGCAAGAAGTAAGGTATAACTTAACTTTGGTAAGCAACCTTACTAATGAATGACCCCGTGTGATTGCAGATGACCCCAAAGCATGGACAATAAGAGGGACCCTCTCAAGGTGTGTCCAAGTGAGCTAAGAGAGGTAGAAGACAAGTGTCTCCCAAACAACATGCAAAGTAGGAGGTGCAATCATTTAGCATTCATTAAGAGACTCCTACTATTGTACAATTGGAACATGCAAAAGGAGGAGCTGCTGCAATGCCTGAATAGGGATAACAACTCACGTTGTCCCGAAGGTGTGTTCAAGCCATCTATGAAAAGTCCACATCAGCTGTAGTGATCGTGGAATTGAACTTCAGACCTTTCATGGAATTTGCTCTTGAGGCTATTAGAGACCAACTCAAAGGGTCTTCATTATGGCCTATACTCTCTGAATGGTTCCTAGTACTTAGGAGAAACATACTAATTTTGGCACAATAAGGAAGAAGGCACCACAGTCAACATTTGTGGTGTGTTTATAGATTTTTCCACCAAGGCCATCTCAGAAGTGTTGAACCTTTCGAATACAGGGCCAAAAATTGCTCACCTATCCACTCACTCCAATGCTGATGTGTGAAGAGTTTGGTTGGATAGGTCGTACGACAAAGAAGACAAAACATATGGAGAGTTAACACTAGAAGAAAGGATATACTTCAAGATTGGTGCTTATCACATCTTCCCCATGAGAGGATTAAAAAGAATCTCAACATATGTGGTAAGAGGAAGTACAATATTGATGGAAAAGGCTAATGCTAACCTTCCTCATTTATATCTCATGAAGATCTTGAGGTGGTTTGAAGAACACAAGACAAGGAAGTTCATATTGCCCTTCCCTTGTCTCATCAGGAAGCTGTGCAAACATGCTGGTATTCTGGGGTACACTAATAACATCCTCAGAAGAGCCTAGAATGATTCATTTGCTGAACTGTTGAAGCCACCAGCTCCGAGGAAAAGTGCTGGTGAGACATTGGAGCTAGAGTAAGAGCAAGAATAGATGGTGAGGCCCACTGCAACTCAAGCTGCAGGTCCTAGCCAACTTTCAAGCACAAGGCCCAGTAGACAATAAGAAGAAAGGCCCAACATGAGCCAGTAAGATCAACCACCACCACTACTATAGGATTACCGATCATTGATGAGCCACCTCAGGGCCATTGTTGAGACGATCAGTTGGGGAATTCATGATGATGCTAATATCTTCCACGTCATCAATGAAACCATACAGTCCTTAGTTTCTATCGATCACGCACGAGGTGAGGTGTCCATCGAAATAGGAGGATGGGAGACTCATTGGTCATAAGAGATTTCATGGAATGCTACGTCTTTCTAGGTGTAATTGGAAACAAGTGAAGGGGCCACAGTGGTGGTCATGCAACACCAAGATGTAGCTGGAACTACAAAAGTGGTTGTAGACCACATCAAAGAATCTTTCAACATCCCTGTTATGCCATCGACATATTTCACAGGAGCACAAGATGCTTAAAGTCTGGCTAGTCCCTCAATGACTCCTATAGAGCATGAGGATGTCCTTGATCTATTACTACAAAAAAGATAAGTAATGACATCCCTATTTGACATTCCACAAGATGTCACAATAGCATAATCAGATCTCATCTCCACTGAAGGAAATCTGGTCATGGTAGAGATCAGGGCTAAGCATGTGGAAGTGAAGTTAGCAAGACTACAGGAGAGGCTCATCACCCTACAAGCTATGCAGCGGGACCCATCTCAGTTTGTTTCCGTAGACTAGCTAGACACTTTCAAGATAGAGCAGCTTATTAAATTGTTGGTGAACAATAAAAGAGTGGCAGAAGAGAAAGAGAAGGCTGACTAGGATGTCTCCAAGGTACAAGTGCAAACCTATGCACATGCCAAGGCACTCAGAGCCTTACAGGAGGAGAATAAACAACTTGTTGTTGACAACCTTCAGTTGACCACTATGGAAAAATAGAAGAATGTTCTCAAGGAAAAATTTTATCAATTACAAGAACAGTTGGTCAGGGTCAACCAAGACATGAACCATTTGGCTAGAGAGAATTGAACTCTCTCAATAGAGCAAATACGTGTAATCCATTAGAAGACAACCATTTAAATAAGCGCATAGAAAAATGAAGCCAACTAGCATGAAAAGTTAAAGGAGCACTTCAGAGACCAAGTGGGAATGTATAAGCAAATCATAGAAAAGGAGATCCATATGGCTAAGGCCCACATCAACACTTTCAGTGCTCAACACACTGATTGGTGGGCCATATTGGACACATGCATTTTCCTACCAGGTAGAACTTAAAAGTTGGGACCTACAGATTCAAGACCTCACAGAGTACATGAAATTGTCAAAGCTATGATATGCCAATCTAGCCATGTTGACAACAAGATGCCCGAGAAGTCACAAATTCTAAAGTAGAGGTGGTTAAGACTATTTACCAAGGCTAGAGAGATGTCATAGCAAACTTGGCTCAATAGGTTATGGATTTTCAATGGTATAGGGATAAAGCTAGAGCCTACGAGAAGGAATGATGGTTGTTTGCGACCTAGTACATCAAAGAAAATAAGATGTTCCTGTAACTACCATGCCCATGGGAGGTGCCGACTCTATCAAACATTGGAGCATTAGCATGGACAGCATAGGATCCCTAAACGGAAGAGGAAAAGCTCCAGGCACTACTTCAAAGTCATCAAATTCCAAAACTTGGAGCACGAGACAAAGGGAAGCAACCCATGGAGGAGCCACTACCACCTAGAACCACATGAGCCAAATAAAGTTTACAGTTTTACAATTTTGTAATTTTGTAATTTTGTGTTGTGTCCCAATTTTGTTCTATTGAGTTTCCCACTACAGCATGAATAAATCCCTAGTCAGTTAATAATCCCATACCTATCCACTGTGTAATCAATGGGGCTTATTCTCATTTTGTTTAACTCAAGGACAATTTTTCATTCAATCATGGGGGTATGATGAATCATGATTCATTAGGTCACAATATCATGTACGTGATATGGCGTACGTGATATCACATACGCGATAGTGCGGCCTAGCTCGCAATATCATATACGTGATATTGTGGCCCCTATCCAAGCCTATAAATACACCTTAGGCACATGGTGAAGGAGAGTTAGTTTTAGTTAGAAATTAGTTCTCATTATTAGTTTTTTTTCAACCCTTTCTCCCAATGCATGCCTACAGTGTGATGATTGTAATTGTACGGCACCTTTATTCGAGTGTGGTGTACTTGGACACACACATGACTGAAAAAAAAGATTGAGATTACTTCATCATTGTAGCATTCACTTAGTTTAATTATTTAATTGTTATTGTTATTTATTGCTTTTGTAGTTAATATCTCTTCACCCTAAACTCCTTAAACACCGAATGAGTATGACTTAATCATGAGCATTCAAGTCTGACTACTCGGTATCCCAATAGCGTACCTAGGCCATGTGCTTGGTAATCCTAGTGGTAGTCGTGCACGAGGTCCAAGATGTGTATAGATGATTAAGGAATGGATGCTCATCACACTTAGCTAGCTTAACTCTCTCTTCCTTTTCCTCCTAGCTTAATTAAAGTTATTTTCCATTGCCTCTAGGAGTAGCACTAGGTTAGAAACCACATCATACACCTCTAAACTAAACCATACGTGACAAAGAAAATAATTGTCTAGGTGGGAAGACAGTGAACTATGATTAGCAAGTAACTATCTAGATACCACAACTAGCCCATCTACATAGTTTGACCGGATCGTGCATGAAATGCTTGTATTCATATGGTTGAGTGTAGGGGTACCTTGCCACTCATCAACCATCCTCAGCATATTCTTCGTGAAGATCTAAGATGTCCAACTTCTTAAGAGTTTGAAGTAGCATCCCGAGTACAGATCGATCAGGGGCAAGACGATGTTGCCCTCCATATCATGCCATTGTAGTTGTTCATCCTAATGTAGGATGAAGTTGAAGTTCGGTACATACTCATCTAGATGAGTATATACCATTTTGCACTCCTATGGAACCGATGGTTTGACATCTTCACATCTGTGGGAAGAAAAAATCTTGCAAAATGAATAAAACTATTAGTGTGCTTAGTAGTTTATATGTCATTGTAAGTGATGTTAACCTTGAATTCATCCAACAATATAAATAATATTCACTAATCCTAGATAACGCACGATTCAACAAACAAAGTCCCTGCCAATGGTGCCAATGATGAGTGATGAGGTACCCCTATGTCCAACCATACGAATCACAAGTGTTCACACGCAATCCGATTGAATTCTGTGGACTTTGTAGTTTCTAGTGCACTAGTCTTCTAAGAAGTGAACCTTGCCTTAAGGTTGTTCATTGTCTTTCTAGTTACACTTGTGACATACACTAGTATGGTTAAGTGTAATTGAGGCATCTAATTTTTATCATTTTGTATTTTATGGTTTTGGTGTTTAAAGTAAGATGAAAGTAATTTTATTAACTAATTTAATTTAACTAATTAACTAGTATCTAACTAATCCTAACATAAGCATCTAGTCCCATTATCTACACACATCCTGAACCCACATATCCATTGCTAGGTTACCAAGAGCTATGCTACTAGGTGTACCAAGTAATAATGCTACTGGAATTACCAAGCAAATACGTGTTACACTTGAAGCAGTCATACTTATGTGTTTAATCTATCTAGCTTATCTTGCTTAATTACTTCATTAGCTTAATTATAGGAAAATTTTTAATAAATAAATAATTGAAAACATTAAATACATAGATGAAATATTTAATCTATCCAAAGTGCTGCAAGGTTTATCAGAAACCTCATCTTTATTGCCGCACACACTATCATGCTCAAGTACAACAATGCCTGAATAAAGATCCATACACTCAATGACTCTTGTTGTGAACACTTGGGAGAAATATTCTAACTCTCAAATGAACAAACTGCAAGAGCTTCACTACTTTTGAAAAATCATTTCCATAAATGTGGCTAGTAGGCACATATTTGTAGGCAAAATGCAAACACTATGTCGATGGGGCCTCATCGACAAGGCCTCGCTAACATAGCCAACAAAAATACAACTCATCAATTACTTCATTCACACTTTGATTAAATAAAATAAAATATAAAATTAATAAAAATCATGTGCCTTGGATTATACTTAACCATACACTTGCACTTATACAAGTCAAGCCAAGAAGATAACAATCACGTCCTTAAGTCACTACCTTATCTATTTTGCATTTAGAGAGCTAAAGTCCATTAAATTTGACCAGATCACTAGTGTAACACTTCTGATTCGTATGGTTGAGCATAGGGACTACTTGCTACTCATCATTGATGCTATTGTTGAGAACTTTAGTTAGCTAAGTTTGCTACCTAGGAAAGATAGTGAAACCTTCTAACGACACTATAAAGGAACCTAACATTAAAATGATTAAGATAAAGAATAATAACAAATGTACACTATTTTTACAACAATCACTAATATGGATTCTTCTCATAGGAAAGACTCGCCACCATCATTCCTAAGTGAATCCAATCAAAGGCAAAATACACCAGTGCCCTAACAATTCAAAGTGGTTTATACTTATTTGGATGCCTACACTTTGGATTTCATCTTCATCCTACACTAGGACGAGTAGCTATGATGCAAGGACATGGAAGGCAACTTCATGTTATCTCTGAACTAACTTGTTCCAGCAATGCTATTAAACAATCTCTTCAAATTGGGCATTACTGGGCAAAGTGCAAGGTTCATGACCATGCTTATTAAGATTATCATCCCATAGAAGCACAACAAAAGAAATATCAACAAAAGGAAGCTAGCTATGAGGCCTTAAAGGTAAAAGATTTCCTACCCACTTGTTCCTACAAATGCACAAAGAAGATGAGGACTTCTTTTTGGGTGCCTCCTAATACATAGATTCTCCTCCTCCTCTTGATGAGGAGACTCTTAACTAGAAATTGCAATCAACTGTGGACAATCCTAGTTAGGAGAAGAATGGGTCTTAAGATCAAGGAGCATTGAAAGGTGATAACCAAGGTAGGAATAATGACAAGCATCAAGAGAGAGATAAGCATGGTGATTAGGGTAAGGATCAAAGATGATGGGGTAGTAGGCATCGCTCTGGTGCTAGTTTCCTTGCTCTTCACCTTCATCATCCTCATCATCTTCTTCCTCCAACTTCAACAAGGGAAGTAGAGGTAATAGGAATCATGATGAAGATGAACAATGGGATAGGGGTGATTGCAAATCATATTGAGACAATAGAGACTATGGGCATGAGCAATGTGGGGATGACCATAACAGAGAAAGTAGGGACAATAGAACTCATCATAGGTATCATGGCTATGATAGGGACCACAAAGACTGTTATGACTATGACGAGCCCTTGCTGGCTACCAGAAATATGTTAAACATTTCAATGACTATTAGGATACCAACCAAGAATGTGAAGGATAGCAAAATTAAATGGTTGGATATGAATAATATCCCCAAGTTTGAGGGGGGATGCAATTCAGATCCACAAAATCACCTGTAAGCCTTTCATGATGCCTACACCTTGTAGAATGTGGAAAAAAAATGGAAAAAGTTGAAACTATTCCCAAGGACACTTATCAAATAAGTAGAGAGTTAGTATTGGTCCTTGGAACTAGAATCTATTTGATGATGGAGTACAGTGTTAGAGCTATTTAATGATAAGTACTAGATATACACTAGAGTGTACAATTTGAGGAGGCAAATCCAAGGGTGGAAACAAGGCATTCATGAGTCCTTGGATGCAACTATGGGTAGATACTACTCTTTGTTGCAACACTACCCAAGCCATGGATACTCTTAATGGGATTAGCTGCACCATATCATAGATGGGCTTGGAACAAAAGCAAGGAGAACCCTTGGGGTCTATGCCCAAGGGAGACTTTCTGAGCTAAGGGTCCATCAGATTCAAAGGCTCATTGAGAGGGTGGGTAAAGAGGAGGGAGACATAAAAAAAGGAAAAGTGCAGAAGAATACAATAGGGACCCCTCCATCCATAAAAGGAAGTTCCATTTGTATGAAAATGAGGAGGCACCATTTGATGAAGTGGTTCAAAGAAAAACCTTGCTAATCCAAAAATCTATTACTGAAATTTTGGCTAAGGTTGCAAAATGTAGGACTCATTGAACAAAAAATTCCAAACTGCTCTAAAGATTGCAAAAAAAAGTAGAGATCAAAGAGGTATTGTTCATGAGTGAAGAAAGAAGAAGGAGGCTAAACATAAACATCATAAAGCTAAGGGCAAAGCTGCAGTAGTTGAGGTTGTAGATTTTGAGTTCGATGATGATGGTTATGACATATGCCAATATGAAAGTTCCAAGGGATGCTACCCTATTGTGTCATACTTAGAGGAATCTGGGATGTATGCTTTAAATCCTAGACTGGAAAAATGACAAGCACCCAAGAGTTTTGCTTATCCGCAAGGCAACTATCAGCAACACTTCCATCAACAAGCTTACTATCCAAGTGGGGTACCATCTCAATGTCAAGAATAATACTAGCAATGACAACACGCACAGTTGTGGGAGATGCCATCTGCAAGATAGCAATACCCTTATTCCCATCTAAATTCATATGGGTACTACATTTAGTGGCCCATCTTTCCATGTAACTTTTTTAGTCATGCTTCCTTTCCACATCACTATTATCCTTCTAAATACTACATAGCACCTTTGCCAAGGAAGGAGTCCTCATTTCCCTACCATCCTCCTCAATTCTCTTCCACTCCTACATTTCCACCTTTAACTCCTCTACCACCTGCTCCATCAATGCAAGGTGAGATACTTACCCAACCACAATAAAGAAATGCTACTAGGACTATAAACTTATAGTTGGCTTCTTAGTTGAGTGGCTCCAAATCCAAGCCTTGCAAAAGATCATTCTTTGGAACGAACAGCCCCACAAAAGTCACATAAACACCTATGCTTGTTAATCCTATTACTACCTCCTCTAAAATGTCTATCAAGCAACCTTCGAACCAAAGTTCTCCTCAGTTGCACATTGTTATGTTGATTCATTTAGTCACAAATTGGATTAAAGCTAGCCATCTTCCTATGAAGAGATTTGATCCTGGGAGTCCTCTTATCTATTTATAGACTACTAGAAATAAACCATGTAAGGCTCTTTTAAACTCAGGTTCTAAAGTTAACTTGATTTTGTAAGAAATGTACAAAGCTTGGAACTTGCCTCCCTTAAAAAAGAATAACATGATACTAGAGCTGATAGACCAATCCATCACTGTTCCTTTGGGATTAGTGGAAGACATTGTGACCACTGTTTGTGGATGGTCATATTATACTGACTTTCTAGTAATCCTTGTGAAGAACAGCAAAGGGGACTTCCCTATCATCATGGGAAGAGCATGGCTAAGCATTATAGATGCAAGGTTGGGGATCAGGAACCTCTTCTTGGAAATTTCCAAGGAAAATAAATTTGGTAAAATTAAGAAGAAGAGAGTTCCATACATTACATACAGTGGCAAAGGGTGCCATTTCATGTAAAAGCTATGGACTGTAAAGAGCACATCACTTTAGGTATGTAGTCAGTGTGTAGATATCATAGGGATTCAAAGGTGGTTATACATAGCAACTATTTACATTTTGGTATTGCAAAACATTAATAAAAATGGAGTACAAGGATTTTTGTATGATTGTTGTTTTTACAGGACCAAGAGTAAACGACTCAAGGACTCACAAGCAAAGTCAAGATCACAAAGACTTAAAGGAGCATGGATAAATATGAAGACTTTATGTTGATTTTTTTGAGGAATTTTCTTGGCTATTTTAGCATGTTTCAGAGTTTTTCTAGCTCATTTTGATGAGTCTAGGAGGTTATAAGCTCTAAGGGAACTTGTTTGGAGGCATTTGGAGGCTCCAAGCATCAAAATAAGTAGTTTTCTTTTTGGCCCCTATAGAAGAGACGTCTTTCCAAAGACATCCTCTAAACATAGTAGATGTCTTGTCAAAATTGAAGAAAACCCATAAAGATGTCTCTTAGAAACAATAGACATCTCCCCTATTTAGAAAGATGTCTTTCCTAGACAAAGGCATCTTCCCAAAATAGAAAGACATCTCAGGTACAAAGAAGACATCTTCCATGATCATTAGTGACTATTGGCTAGTTATTGCACAAGTTCCAAGATGGATTTGGAAACATGAAAACTATAAGAAGACATCATATGCATTGGGAAATGTGCAATATTATGTGTAATCATTATACAATCATTTTGTTAATCATTGTGATCTCTGTTGCTCTTCATTTTTTCATCATTTTTCATTGTAAAGTGTGTTGTACCTCAAAGTATAGGGATCAACAAGCTAAGTTTCAATTATCCCTTGTAATTGTTTTCCCTTGTTGCCTTGTGGGGTTGATGTGCTTCTTATGGGAATGCATCTTGCTTGAGCTTGTTAGGATCCTATGAGATTGAGTATTTGGTGTTATGGCATAACACTCTTGAGTGGAGCTCAAAATTGTAAAGGTTGTGGAAGCCAAGAAATCACATTCCAAGCCTAATGGGACCTTGCAAGGTTGAGTGGTTGGTGTTGTAGCACAACACTCAAGAGCAAGGCTTGAAGATTGTATAAGATGTGGACCTTTCAAATCACATTTTGAAAGGAATAAAGTCCAGAGGTGTGCTTGCGTACTACCCTTCGAGTGTGGACTACCCAAGTTGGGAAACCATGTTAAAATTGGTGTATGCTTTGTGTTAAAGAATTTTTATTTAGGGAACTTATTCATCCCCCCTTCCTTCTAAGTTCAATGATCCTTAAGTGTTACAAAGCTTGGTACTCTTTCACTCTACATCATCTTCAAGAGTGAATATGGAATGGGATATCAACATTGGACACATCTAGACAAAGAGACTAATATGCTTCATCAATTGGCATGCTCAATTCATATAGCAACACTGCTATAAAGGTAAGTCTTTCATTCCCTTCTTTATATTCAAAAATAAAGAAGACTATGCTTGTAAAGTTGACAAAATTTGTGCTGATGTGAATGATGTTTCCTTTGAAAAAACGTATGGGATTTTTTCCCATGAAGTTCTTTCTTTCCAAAATTTGTGCATTGAGATAAAATAAACTTTACATGCTAAGGAAATAAAATTAAAGTTCTTAATGATGAATGTTTTTATCTTAAGAAAGAGAACTTCGACCTTAAGGCTGAGATTCAAACACTAATCAATGTGATTGAGTAACTAAGTAAGAGCTTCAATCAACAAAAACCCAATCAATTCGGAGGTAAAAAATTTTCAAGTTTTAATTTTAATTTATCATTAATAGAATGCTTAGTATGTGATGGAAGATGCCATGTGGTCTCTGAATGTTCTAGTAGTGGTAGGTTACAGTAAAATCATAGAAATGATGAAGAGATAAGAGAGACTAGCTTCTACTCAAGTTGGGGTGATGGACAGCAAAGTGAAAAAAAAGGTGGAGGACAATGCAAAGGATTCACACCTCATCTACATGTCTCTCACCAATGATGATGCTAATACCTCAGATGATGAACTTAATGAGGATGAGAAGTTTGATTTATTATGTAATGAACTTTTAAATTTTCCAAATCTTTGCACAAAGTTGAACAAGAAGGTTAAAAAAAAAGCCCAAGAAATTTCCTTATTAAGTACAACAATTTCTGATCTTACAAAAGAAATCTCATACCTAAGGGCTAAGAATGAAAAGCTAATCTTGTCTTATGAGTAGGCTAAGAAAGAAATTGTAGATGTAAAGCTTGTGAATGAGAGGCTGGTTAAAGGGAAAGAGTCCCTTCAAATGATTCTTGGACAAGAAAAGAGTCCACAAGGTAAAAGTGGACTTGGATGTTGTTCCTAAGAAGAATAGCCTGCACAACCTTCATCCCATCTAAAGGAATCTTCAAGAAGTAAGGGTACTACATTAGAAGAAGATCCTATCCATCAAAAGACTCTTCAAAGGTTTGATCATTCTAATTAATTTTTCTACAATAGGAGGATTAGATGTTATTATTGGAATAAGTTTGGGCATAAGCAATGGGAGTGAAATTTAAAATATTATCACATGAGCACTTGGTCATATCATAAGACTCCTTGGTCTTACCTAAATATGCCTAGAAAGGATTTTTCACAAGGTAAAAAGGATAGGCAAACAAATTAGAGAGAAGTCAAGAAAGATTAAACAACTCAAAAAATGAGGAAGTTCAAAATGTTTAGAGATTCAAGAGGAAGGAACTTGAGAACAAGAAGATACTATCTAGCAAATTTGTGAAAGGGAGCAAAGCCTTGAAAATTGGAGGAGTCTATGCAAAAAGAGAAACCTCAAAAGAGGCATCTCATTCTCTAGCATTGTATGCATCTTAATTCTCCATCAGCATGCAAGGTAAGTAATGGTAAGTATAGTTATAATCATTATACCTTGACTTGATTGGAATAGATTAGTTTATGATTGAATGGAAGCTATTGGAAATCAATGGAAATCCAAAAGTAATTCCCAATTAATCTTGCAAGATTGTTGAACTATAATATGTTGATTGTTTCTATTATTTTAAAAATTTTTATTGGTAAATTATGTTTTGGAATCTCAACTAGAATGTATTGATTTCAAGTGAATTAAAGCCTATGACTGAAATTCATGGAGAAAAATCTTTTCGTTGAACATTCATTGTGTTTCATATGATTTGGCATTGTTGCTTCCCTCTGAAATTATAAATTTTAATTACTTTTATAAGATTTTTGATGTATAATAATTAAAGCATTTCATGTAACTTTTCAAAAATAATTCCTTAAGCATATGAATTATTTGATATATTTATCATTAGGTTCTACTAATGGAAGGCCTATCTTTCAAAAGTCTCTAAACTTGATCTTGATATGACATTCTAGATTTATGAAAACATCTCCTAGCTCTTGTGTATTTCTAATGTTTTCTTAGGTTGATTTTAAATAATGATTTAAAGGTGTTTTCCCATGTTTTTGAGTGTTTAGAATTTTTTTTACAAGTCAAGAAGTGCTTAGGGGCTATGGTGACTTATTTGAAGGTATCAAGAGGTTCCTAACCTCTAACTAAGCATCTTTATTTTCAGCCCTAGTAGAATAGACGTTTACTCTAATATTAAGACATCTACTATTTCTTCTAAGTCATCTTGTATGGATTTGAATGGACATTTTTGCAAATAGATGAATTACGAAAGTTGAAGACTATAGTGGCTTCCCTTTTTTAAAAAAGGAGATTTTTTCATCTTCTTTGTTGAAAGGATTCACTAATGAGAGACCTTAGTCTCCACACTTGATCAAGGAAGAATACAAATCTCTCTCCAACAAATGCATTATGACAAAAGAAAAAAATCAAGCATGTATGTAGCAGGGGGCATGTATCTCTTCAACAATTTTCATCCTATAGGCCATTGATGTAGGGGAGTCTTTTGAGACTTTGATCAAAACACACTCAAATAGCAAGATGAGCAAGAGAATGATTATTCTTTTTATGGTAAAGTATCCTAGGTAAAAGTATGCTTTGATCAAAACATATTTTGAACATTTTACCTTGAGACATACTTCATTGTTCAAGTATTTAAATTGGCATGGTTGATTACAAATCACATGATATAGGGATGTTTATAAAGTTATATTACTCTATTCTTTCTTATGCATATACTCTCCTTATCATAAAAATTTCTATGCCTTATTCTTTTTCTAATGTTTCAAAAAGAAGGAGAATATTGGAAAATTAAAGAATCATCTACTACTAATGGCTTATTGATTTAGAGGTAGGTTACTTGATCTTCAAGAATCATACTTTACTTCAAGCTTTAAGTTTTTAAATATTCTTGAATATCAATTGAAAGGTTTGGATTAGTTAATTTTTAACTTTGTAAACAAATAAGGGGCATCTCTTCATGAAAATTCATGCTAAGAGATGTGTACTCTTTCACTAATGTTCTTTCTTAGCTAAATGTTTTTTATCTCTATGAGATTGTGATATGATGTTAGTTATGCATATAATTGTTGCTCTTTTATGATATATCTTTAAGAGATAGGTTTACATGCATCATCCTTTTTGGTCATGTCCAAAAAGGGGGAGAAGTAGCTTATGAATTATGATATTGTTATAAAGACTAATCCATTTTCTTAAGTTCTGGACATTACCAAAAAAGGGGAGATTGTTGACCTTTTGATATGTCAAAATGTTAAGGAAAATGGAGTGCAAAGATGTTTGTGTGGTTTTTGTGTTTATAGGAGTAAGAGCAAAGGACTTAAGGAAACACAAGTAAAGTGAGGATCACAAGAACTCAAGGAAGCATGGGTAAATATGAAGATTTCAAGCTAAATGTGTCTATTTAGGTTGATTTTTTTAAGGAAGATTCTTGGATATTATGGCATGTTTCAGAGTGTTTTTGGCTCATTTTGATGAGTCTAGGAGGTTATAAGCTCTATGGGGACCTGTTTGGAGGCATCCAAAGGCTCCCAGCATCAAAACAAGTAGTTTCACTTTTGGCCCCTACAGAAGAGACGTTTTTCCAAATACATCTTCCAAAAATAGTAGATGTCTTGCCAGAATTTAAGAAAACCCAAAAAGATGTCTCTTAGAAATAGTAGATGTCTCCCCTATTTAAAAAGATGTCTTTCACAAATAAAGAAGACTTCCCAAAATAGAAGGCACAAATAGAAATATGTCCTAGGCACGAAGAAGACGTCTTCCATGACTATTAGTGAAGATTAGCTAGCCGTTGCATGAGTTCTAAGATGGATTTGGAAACATGACAATTATAACAAGACATCATATGCATTGGTGATGAAACATATTTTATCTTGTTCCAATATTGGATATTTGATATCAAAGCCCTGATATCGGATACCCGATATTGGGGCCCAAGAAGTGATGTTGGATATCTAATATCATGGGATGTATGCTAGCCTATAAATATAGCACTTGGACACATGGTTTGGACATAAGTTTTGTTATATCATAGCAGAGATCTTACAATTTCTTTTCTCCAAAGTTAGAATATTTTATAAAGTACCCGTAGCAAGAGTTTTTGAGTGTACAGATGTTTATTCGAGCATTTTTGTACTTGAGCATGGTAATGTGTGCGATTGGAAAGTAGAAACATGACTAGAAGAGTCACATAGAGATAAGGGTTACTGAATGTAATACCCATATGGATCAGGTTTTTTATAAGGCTATGGCTGCTGTGGTGGTGCCAGTGCCCATGACTATGGTTGCTACCACTATTGATACTACTCATATGGTTGTGGTGGAGTTCCACTTGGATAATACCTTTGTGGCTAGTGGAATTGCCTAGAATTGCCTTAAGGATAAGGCAATCTTCTGGATGTTTTCCTTTGTGCTAGTCATGGATTCAAGGCATACACCCCAAATTATTGTAAGTGTGACACAATAGGACAACATCCCTTAGGATGTTCATAATGGTAAATGTCACACCCACCATCATCATTTGAGTCAGTTCCTGTAACTTCCTCAATTGCAGCAATCTTACCCTTACCTCTTTGAATGGCACATTCAGCTTCCTTGTGCCTTCTGCACTCACAATCACTACCTTGTTCTTTGGACTCTTCAATAGTTTTTAGGACAACTTGAAATCTATTATCCATGGAGTCCCATAACTAATCAACCTTGGCCATAATTTCATATTGAAATTTTTGAAGCAGCGAGGTTTTTTGATTCACCACCTCATCAAGTGATGATTCTTCCTCACTATCATAGAATCAAACCTCCCTCTTATAAATGGAAGGATCACAATTATACCCTTTTGCACTTTCTTGTTTTTTTAATTCACCTTCCTCTTTAGCTACCTACTCAATCAATATTTGGATCTAACAAGTGCTTAATTCTGATAGTTCCCCTTAGGCATAGACAGCAAGGGTTCTCCTCATTTCTGATCAAAGCTTGTCTACAATGTGGTAAAGTTGGTCTAGTCGAGAATAACCATGACCAAGACATCTGTGTACTAAAGAATAGTATCAGCCAATGGCAGCATCCAAGGGTTTATGTGTCCCTTGTTTTCATCCTTGGATTGGCCTTCTCAAGCTGAACACTTGGGAGTACGTTTGGTATTTTTCATTAAACAACTTAAGCATTATACTCCATCATCAAATAGATTTTAGTTCTAAGGACTAGTACTATTTTTCTACTTCTTTAATGAGTGTCCTTGGAAACAACTTAAGTTTTTGCCACTCATTTTCTATGTTTTGCAAGGTACATGCATCTTGAAAATCTTGGAGATGGTTTTGCGAATTTAAGTTATATCCCCCTTCGAACTAAGGAATGTTGTTCATGTCTAGTCTTTTGAATTGACTATCCTTTACGTGCCTTGTTGGAATTCTTACTACCTCTACAATGTTGAGCATACTTCAAGTAGCAAGTAAAGGCTCATCAAGGCCATGATTATGGTGCCTACGATGCCCTCTACTATTGCTTCATTCATGGTAGTAGGTCTCTCTTGAATGCCATCGCCCTCAATCTTGACTTACCCGTGGTCCCTTTGGACATTTCGTTCTTGTCGATCATCTCCATCATGGTTGCATCTCTTACAATTAAGATTAGAAAAGAAGAAGAAGATGATGATGATAAAGGTGAAGAGGAAGGAGGACTAGCACCATCATGGTGCCTACTACACCCTCTTTAGTGCTCAGAGCCATGATCACGATCTTGTTTCTTGTTCTCATCCTTGCCTTGACTCTTCTCTTTGGATCCTCCTTTGTTATTAGATCCATTCTTACTAGATCCAGGATTGTGGATCATGGACTGCAGGTTCTAGTTTTGAACTCCTTCACTGAAGTCAAAGAGAAGAATTTCATTGAATGGAAAACCCCTAGAGAAGGTTCTCAATCATCTTTTTGGTACAAGAGGTATGGGAAATTAGTAAACCACTTTTCCTTCACAAATTCATAGCATTATTCTAGCTACTGATCCCTAAGACATTGTGCCTCAATGGGATGATAATCCTAGGCATCACTATCCTACACAACATACTCAACATGAAGTCCTTGGAGACCTAATCAGCTAAGCATTTGTTTGAGCATCGCAAGAATGGATCAATCTAATGGAAACACAATGTTTCCCTCCATATCACGCCATCACAGTAGTTCATCCTAGTGTAGGATGAAGGTGAAATTGGGTACATACTTATCAGGATGAGCATATATCACTCTGTATTGTTGGGGCACTTGCTGATGTACTTCGTCAAACTTGGGCAGAGAATCACTCCTATGAGAAGAAGACATATTGTGTTAGAAAAATAAAAATGCAGTGTGCTCTTTAAAATTATTGTAGTTATTTTTAAAGTATGATATGATTTTAATGTTCATTCCAAGAATCTAAATAAATTTTCACTAGTCCTAGATAGTGCACATAATAACTAAAAGGTCCTCAGCAATGATGTCAATGATGAATAACGAGGTATCCCTATGCCCAACCATATGAATCACAAGCGTTCACACATGATCCAATCGAATTCCATAGACCTTAAGTTCTCAAGTGCACTGGTTCTAAGATGTGGAATCTAATTGGAATGATTGTTGTCTTCTTTGTTCCACTCGTGAGGTACAAGTTTATGGTTAAGTGCAACTGAGGTATATGATTTTTATCATTTTATGTTTTATAAATTTAATTATCTAGAGCAAGAATAAAAGGTAAGGTAATTTAATATCTAATTAAGCTACTACCTAGCTAGCCTAACACAAGTGCACGTTCCCACTTTCCAGACACATCCTGAACGCATATAGCGTTGCTAAGTTACTAAATGTTAAGCATTTTTGGATTACCAAGTGCTACACGTATGCTTGAAGTGGTTGTGCTTGTGTTCATTAACTAAAAAATAATTACTTAATTAAAATCCATTAGGGTAAAGTGCATGAATATTAAATGCATTAAAAGATGAAACACCACAAAAATTTAGGCTATCGCTTCTCAGCTACAAATTTGGCTAAGTGTCAGAATGATGACACTTTCAGCAAATTTTTCTAAGTGTTGGGACTATGCTCTCTACTACAGTAGAGCGTAGTCAACTTCAATGGCAAATATTTTGCAATTTTGGCTAAGTATCTGAATGAGGTCATAGCTACAAATTTTCCTAAGTGTTGGACTATGCTCCCATTGATGGGACTATGCTCCCATTGATGGGACTATGCTTTAGAGTGTAGTCAACATAGTTTGCACTACTAGTTCAAATCTGTAGAATTTTTCTAAGTATAGCTACTATGTTGTACACTGTAGTTGCTACACTCTAGATTGTAGCCAACATAGTCAACGCATAAATGACTAGTTTTGTAGAATTTTTCTAAGTGTTGTGCTATGCTCCCATTGCCCCTGCTATGCTCTAGAGCCTAACCAGCGCCTTCGTGGCTAGTTTGCCTACGTGTCAAGCCAAAAGCTATCAAGCTAGCTTGGGATGGAAGAAATAGATTGGCAAATTGTCTAATTCCTGATGTTATGCTCTAGAGTGTAGCTAGTGTAGCTTGCATAGGGACATCAACTTCTACAAATTTCTCTAAGCGTTAGTGCTACACTCTTCCTATTTACCCTAGAGCATAGCCCCACCCACCGCATTGCCACATGGCACTTGATCTGCATTTTGGGCTAACCCTAACCCTATAAATACCCCTAGACCCCCAATGTTTTGGGGGTTGGCAATTAGCACTTTCATTTGGCATTTGGCATTTTGGCATCTTGGCACTTAGCTCTGTGGGCGAATGAGACCTAGAGCACACCACATTGGCCGAGAGGCA
>MNCI01018178.1:430308-443044 GCA_015680685.1 Gnetum montanum
AAGTCCCCTTGATGTCACACCCTAATCATTCCCTCTTGGTCCATCCTTCTTCATTCTGGGTACAATGAACACAAAATTAATTTTAAGTTTTAGAAATTTCAAGAATATCACTGTACCCTCAAACAGAACCTCTTATTTATAGAGTGAATGGGTGGCTGTTGTGGACTCACTGTTTCAAATAACTGATCACTCATGACTTAATAACATAAAACACATCTCATCCAATGATCCACATCAGTGTTTTATTCGTAGATGAGATTACTTACACAAGCATGAAAATACAAACACACAAAAAGATAAAACAAAAAGTTGAAAAAGGAAAAATTGGAAAACAAAAAAGATGAAAAATTAAAGAAAATTAAAAATATTTATTAATCCTGCTTGTTATTGAAATGGGGGATACCCCCCATAACTAAATGGTTGAGTATGGCTAGGATTAATAAATGGAAACTGAGGATCCTTGCATATTGGAACTATTAAAGTTGGTCCATACTTATCATCTTGAATTTCACGCACTTTATAATAAACACAGTGGGGCACTTCATACGATGTAGTTCCTGGATAACGAGTTGACCCACTATGATGTTTAGGACCTTTAGGTGGTATGCAAGGATTGGGTTGATGCCTCCCATGGTTGAGTTCATTGGGCCTTGTGGTTGTTGGAGTGTAAGTTGGTGGCCCTGATGAAGTTACATGAGGCATTGGGTTCAAAGGTAAGGGTGCACCACATTGTTGGACTTGTGCTGCGTTGGAAGACATAGTGGCCTCAGAGTTATGTTGTCCCTTCCTACGGCCATGTTTAAAGAAAGGACACCTTTGATGTTGAGGAGGCTCTTCACTGCTATTAGTAGCAGCAGCACAAGTGTTGTTCATGGGTTGCGGTGGTACAAACACCTTAGGAACAGTTGGTGGCATTGTGGAAGGAGGAATAGGATGAGAATGTTGAAAGTTAGGAGGAATGTAAGGTGCATAAGGTGGTGGTTTTGTTGGAGGTATGGGTTGATGGTATTGTGAAGAATGGTATTGTGGTGAGATAGAGTATGGTGGTCCAGTTGAAGAAACAGGATGTTGGACGTTATAAGCATTTGGATTCAGAAAATGTGAAGGGTGCCTCCAGTCTAAGGGTGGATTCCCCCACGACTAGGATTGTTGCCACTGTGGTCTAACACAGTATCTCTGTACAAACTCTGGATGTAACGTGTTTCCCCAATGATCATGTAGATGTAACAAGATTGGGCATTGGCCTTTGGGGTGATCATATAGGCATATGTTGCATTCATATGTATGATTGGTAGTTGAGCGCTTAGTCCCTTCATTCCTTCTTTCTGAATGTCTATTATTTCGCCCTGGTTCTTGGGTTGTGAAAACTCTATCGCCAATGGTGTTGATATATTCTCCACACTTTTGATTCATCCATTCCAACATCTTATTGATCTTTGCCTCAGCTTCTTCTAACAATTGTTGTATTGGCAAAGATGATGTTTCCACCTTGGAATTTGTTGATCTCTCCTTGTTATGATCATGGACCTTTGTTGAGTTAAGATTTTGGTCCCGTTGATGTTTTTCAACACTCTCCCATGTAGCTATTTCTCCTTCTTCTTTTGCTACCCGCTTAATAAGCTCTTGGATTTGATGGGTTCGTAGGTTGTATAGTTGACCTCGGGCATACGTTCCTAAGGTCTCTCTTGTTTCATTACGTAGCCCATCAATGATATGATACATTAGCCTTTCCTCGGAAAACCCATGGCCTGGACAGTTGTTTAACAGTGAATAATATCTTTCTAAGGCCATGTCCAAGGGTTCATGTTTTTCTTGTTTCCATCCTTGGATTTGTTTCCTCAAGGCTGACACTCTTGCGTAGGTTTGATATTTTTCGTTAAAGACTTCTACCATTGTTGACCAGCGTCGTATCGAATTTGGTTTTAACGATCTATACCATACTTTAGCTTGGTCAACGAGTGTCATAGGAAAGAGCTTCAGTTTTTGCCAACTGTTATCAATGTTATTCCATGTGCAGGCATCGTAGAAGGCTAGTAAATGTTGATGCGGATCTAAGTCATAGCCTCCTGAAAATTTAGGAAAGTTGTTTAAATCGAGCCTGGGTAGTCGGCTCTCTTTACGATGCCTACGTGAGATTCGAACAGCCTCTTGTATTTGCGTGAAGCTTGTAGTGGCCAGTGGGGGTTCATCGTCATCAGGTAAGTTATGTCTTCTTGTGTTATGATGACGTTGTTTTTGTTCATTCTTATAGGAAACTCCCACTTCAGGTTGTATACTCCAACTTTCATCGTCATATAGCTCATTGGTTCTCCAATGAACATCCTCACTAAGTGTGGCGTTATTATCATCTTGTCGGAGAGACATTGTTGTGTGCGAATTTATGTGACTTTTAATAATTTCTTCTTTTTAAGAGATATATCGTTAAGTTCTTTACAGCGACCTTGTATGATATAACTAATCTAGATAACTAGCACCATCCCCGGCAACGGCGCCAATGATGAGTGGCGAGGTACCCCTACACTCAACCATACGAAACGAGCGTCGCACGCGCGATCCGGTCGAACTCCGCAGATGGACTAGTTGTGGTATCTAGATAGTTAGCCTTAGGTCGCAGTTCGCTGTCTTCCCATCTAGACTAGTTTTGCATATGTCACGTATGGTTTAGTCTAGATGAGGTGTATGATGTGTTCTAATTCTAATGCTACTCCTGATGGCAGTGGAAAATAATATTTAACTAAATCTAAGCTAAGAGGAAAAGGGTAAGAAAATCTAATCTAGCCTAAGTGCGACGAGCAACCGATTCCTTGATCAACCGTACACATCTTGGACTTCGTGCACGACTGCCACTGGGACTACCAAGCATAGGCCTAGGTACGCCACTGGGATTACCAAGCGCAGACCCCAAATACGCCACTGGGTTACCAAGCGTAGATCCCCCTAGCTACACCACTGGGCTACCAAGCAGTCACACTTAAATGCTCGTAATCAAGTCGTACTCGTTCCGCTTCTAGGAGTTTAAGGGTGAGAAACTAATCGCGATGAGTAACCGATTCCTTAACTAGCCGTACACACCCGTAGATGCTCGTAGTCAAGTCGTACTTACACCGCGCTATGAAAGCAATAAATAACATGAAATAAATAACAATAAATAAACTAAGTGAATGCTGCAATGATGAAGTAATCTCGATCTTTATTGCCGGTCATGTGCGTGTCCAAGTACGGCACACTCGAATAAAGACACCGTACAATCACATTCACCACACTGCGGGCAGACACGGGAAAATTCTAACTCTGGAGGGATCAAACTGCCAAAGCTTCGCTACACTAAAATTGGGATGTGAAATGAGGGAGAGCCTCCTCTTATTTATATAAATTGTGGCTGACTGCGATATTGCGTACACGATATCGCGGCCCATGATACATCGCGACCCATGATACAATGTGGGTGCCTTATCGTGGGTGCCTTAAGGCGACCGCCAACAATATGAGCAATTTCATGTCTCATCATCTATCATTTGATCCAACTATCCTTAATATGCCTTGTAGGAATTCTCATTGTGTTTTCAATGTTTAGCATTCTTTAGGTAGTAAGCAAAGGCTCATCGAGGCCATGATTTTGGTGCCTATGATGCCCTCTACTACCCCTTCGTTCATGGTAGTGCATCTCTCTTAAATGCTTGCACCCCTGGTTTTGGCTTGCCTGGCGGTTCCTTCGATCAGTTCAGTCTCATTGATCACCTCAATCATAGTCATGCCCCTTGTAGTTGTAGTCAAACCTAGAAGAAGATGATGATGATGATGAAGGTGAAGAGGAACAATGATTAGCACCATCATGGTTCCAGCTACTACTTCTTTGGTGATCATAGCCACAATCATGATCTTGTTTTTTGTTCACATACCAAACTTGACTTGCCTCTTTGAATCCTTCTTTGTCATTGGATCCATTGTTACTAGAACCAAGATTGTGAATCATGGATTGCAGGTTCTAGTTTTGACCTCCTTCATAGGAATTTCACTAAATGGAAAACCCTTAGAGAAGGGTTCTCTACCATCTTTTTGGTATAGTAGGAATAGGGAATCATTAAACCCTTTTCCCTTCATAGACTCATAGCAGTATTCTAACTAGAGATCCCTAAGATGTTGTGCCTCAATGGGATGATAATCCCTAGCATCACTATCTTGCACCATGTACTCAGCATGAAGTCCCTAAATACCTAATCATATCAGTGTTTGTTGAAGCATTATAGGAATGGATCAATCAAGTGGCAACACAATGTTACCCTCCATGTCATGGCATTGTAGCTGCTCATCCTAGAATAGGATGAAGGTGAAATTTGGTATATACTCATCAGGATGATCATATACTACTCTGTATTGCTGAGGCACCTGCTAGTGTATTCCATCAGACTTGGGCAGAGAATTGCTCCTATGAGAAGAAGTCATCTTGTGTTAGAAAATAAAATGTAGTGTGCTTCTTTAAAATTATTGTAGTAATTATAACATATGATATGACTCTAAGGTTCATTCCAATAATTTTGAATAATTGTCACTAAATCCTAGATAGCACACGTAACAACTAAAAGGTCCCTAGCAATGAAGGTAATGATGAGTGGCAAGGTACCCCTACACCCAACCCATATGAATCACAAGCATTCATGCACAATCTGGTCGAACTCTGCAGACCTTAAGTTCTTAAGTACACTAGTTTTAAAAAGCGATATCTACTTGGAACGATCGTTGTCTTCTCAGTTCAACTTGTGAGGTATGAGTATATGGTTTAGTGCAACTGAGGAATGTGATTTTTATCATTTTATATTTTATAAGTTTAATCAACTAGAACCAGAATGAAAGGTAGAGTAATTTAAGACCTAATTCATCTACTACTTAACTAGCCTAACACAAGTACTTGTTCCCACTCTCCAGACACATCTTGAATTCATATATCACTGCTTGGTTACCAAATGTTAAGCATTGCTTGGTTACCAAGTGCTACACGTATGCTCGAAGTGGTCATGCCCGTGTTCATTAACAACTAGAAATTAATTGCTTAATTAAAGTGCATGAATATTAAATGCATTAAAAGAAACATTAATCTATTCTTAGTGCTGCAAGGATTATCAAAAGGGTTCATTTTTATTTCTGTCACACTATTATACTCAGGTACATCAGTGTTGGAACAAAGATCCATACACACTCAAATTCCTGCTACGTGCACTCAAAAAATATTCTAACTTTGGAGAAAACAAGTGGCAAAAGCTTTACTATGCTATGATAAAAACTAATCAGAAATCGTGTGCCCAAGCACTATATTTATAGGCTAGCATATACTCTGCAATATTGGATATTCAACATCGCATCTTGGGGTCCAATATTGGGTATCTGATATTGAGGCTCCGATATCAAAGCATGTCAAAACACAATTCATCAAAAGCTAAGCAAATATATCTACTAGAATTTTTTCTTACATTGTTGATGTCCAAGGATCACTTCTCCATAAAGTGGAGTTTTTATTCAAATAGGTAAACATTCATGGAAGGGACCTTGTTTATGACAAAGTCAAAATTGAATAGGAAAAGACTCCCATTACATTTAGTGACATGATTTTTAGCATAAATCTAAACCACACTTTATGTGCCCACTAATGATTTTTTCCCAACAATAGAACACAAAATGAAAATGTACCTATAAGTGTGTGCTAGTATCATCATACCTATCTCTACACAACTAAGACCATGATGTAAAGTTGCTCGTGAACTCATTCTAAGATGAAGTCTTCATCAACCATCCTAACAATTGAACTAACCATGGACAAACCATCAAAAGCCATCCTAAGAGTGATACCTTTAAAACTTGTGGAACCATAGGCACACCAATGAAAGCCAAATGTCTAATTAAAGGTAGAACATGTACCAAACCCCTCTTCATGAAGCAACTTGTACCCTCAAGTTATATTAATTGGAGACTTCAATTCTATGCATTTATGGTTAATCAAAATTGCTATTCTTACTAAATTTTCACAAACCAAGCATTTTAGATTGTGGTTTGCAATTCAAATCATGGTTTCAAGAAATTTTCACATTTAACATACATCTATGCCAATTTAGTATTTTTGAATTTGATGAAATATGTATATAACGAATGATATAAAGTTATTTACCGGTCAATTTTAATTTTAAAACATAATTTTAATACCATGATTATAGTTTTAGGCAATTGGATTCCTCAATATTTTTGCAAATGCTATCACAATTGCAAATCTTGTGAAATCATCATTCATACAATTCCACACTTGTGCAAATGAAGCATAACTCTGCCTTGAATGACTACCTGCTCTTTCCTCTTAGTTATTGTTATATTTGTCCAGCTAAGTGCAATTTTCCTCTATATTTATCTCTCAGGCACTTGTACTCATGTGCCTTGGTCAGCCGTAATTATATTTTACTTATTGTAAATATAATCCGTTTTTTAAGTGAAAAATAAAACCAGGAGTGCAAAATTATAGTAACGGGCAAACTGCCGATTTGAAAAGTTTACCATGTGGGGAAGGAACCCGGTTCGTAGGTCGCAGACACACCAGATGAAACAGGAAAAAGCAAAAACTAAGAAAACAAAAAATGCAATAGCGCCACTAATTATACAACGTTCTCGCCTCATCTCCATTCCGGGAAGTAACCTAAATATTGTTTTATTCCAAGAAACAGCCAAAACGAAACAAAGGAGGACAAAGCATAACATGGGTACGAAGGAGAGGATGATGGACGATTTGCTTTTACGAAGAAGAAGAAGGAGAAGAAGGATGACGACGACGGAGAGAAACGTGGACGGGTAGACCATGGAGCATGCCAGTGGCAAAGGACAGCTTCGGCACGGCAGATGCAACGGCATCGTCATGGCTGATGCTGAAGTTGTAGCCAACGATCATGGACGCCACCGCAGCCTTCATCACATGGAACGCAAACTGCCGACCCTGGCACCGTCGTGGCCCCGCATTGAAGGCCAAAAACTTCTTCTCCGGGAAACTGCCGCAGCGTCCGTTGCGCAGTATCCATCGCTCCGGTCTGAAAATCTTGCTATCCCTACCCCAAACTGCCTCGCTACGTCCCAAAGCCTGCAACCATAAACCGATTCAACTATACTTACCTTAGGTTTAATCGTAGTTGATTCTAGTTAGCAATAAGAGTCTTGTATGGACTACCACGAGCTTATGATAGTTTTGGCCTACAAAGCCCAAATTCAGCAGTTTCAATCGCAATTAATATAAACGTAAGGAAAGGGTGGAGTAGTGAACCTGGGAAGAGTAGAGGACCATGGTCTTGGGCGGCACAAGTGTGCCGTCGGGCAACACGTCTTGGGCGGCAGCCTGCACTACGTTAAGCGGCACCGGCACCGGTGGATAAAGTCGCAACGATTCCGACAGTGCCGCCTGCAAATAATGCATCTGCTGCACTTCCTCTCTTTCAAATACAACCGCTGCTGCTTCGTTGCTTTTGTTTGTGCGGTGGGAGGGTATGGTTTCCAATTCTTGGAGGATGTTGTGGTGCACCTCAGGGTTGTGATGCAGCGCCAAGAAAAACCAGGTCAGCGTCANGGCTGCTGCTTCGTTGCTTTTGTTTGTGCGGTGGGAGAGTATGGTTTCCAATTCTTGGNATCGTCGCCAGCGCCTCGTCGTCCCCTGCATTCACTCCCACACCTTAACATGCAAGCAAATTTTAAGANTATCGCCGTCGTCGCCAGCGCCTCGTCGTCCCCTGCGTTCACTCCCACACCTTAACATGCAAGCAAATTTTAAGACCTTCCCACCAACTCCTCAGCGTTAAGAGTTAAAGAGATTACTTTAAATTACGTGGGAACAATGAAGTGAAGTGTTAGTTAAGTGATAAAGATTTTTGATTTAAAATATAGATAAATTATTCACAAATCTCATTTATCATGGTAAATTTTCTTTAAAATTTAATATCATAACCCGTTTACATTTAAACTTTTAAATAATACACTCAAATTTTTTTATTGGATTTATAGGGCTAATTATTTTTTTTAATTTAAAATTTAGTGCCTTTCGCTTGAATTGAACTTGTGAGGAGGTTCCAAAGCCAAGGCTGTTACCATTAACCTAATACCTCATTATTACCCGGCGTATTAAAGCCCAATTTTATTTTATTTTTCTTTTTACAATATGTATTCACTATTCAACCATGCTTACCAAAATCAACGTATCGCGGTAGGCTCCTTCACGAAGACTTGGGCGTACATGGTGTCCTTGGATAAGGTAGCTGATGAACCAGGAGGTCTCTGCTTGAGTGACCAAGGACAACTTGGGCAAATGACCAACAATAGGTTGAAGAATACGAGAGCCAACGACGCCGAAACCAGACGCTGCTGAGGCTTTTTGAGAGGTTGGATTGAGAGATACAAGGGAAACAGAAAGTGGACAAAGAGGGAAGGAGGCTGGCTGGCTGGCTGGCTGGGTGTGAGCTAGAGGCTGCAGGAGCCACACCAGAGGCAGATGGGGCTGAAACAGCTGAGGAGGTTGCTTCAACCTGGAAAGGAGGCTGACATGTCTTTTCGCAAGACTTGCAATGAGCAAGAATCCACCAACTTTTCGCAGCATTAGTATAACAACAACCAGTGTTTTATCAATCCGCAAATGATCACTGCTTCAACAATCAATTGCGGCATTGAAATTTACGCTGACCTGAGTTAAATTGCAGACGATTTTTACTACAACCTTTCTTTTTAATGAAAATCCTATGATTTTGGAATGATTTTATAAACTTTTGAGTGCGACCGACCGGATATATTCATAAACGTAAACATCACACCAAACAATACTCAAACTAAACAACGAAGCTGCAGTAGGCGATGCTGCAACGTAAAACATTCCACCGAAATTTCTGATTAGCAGAACCAGGCATAAAGCATCAAATTAAACTACACACAAATTCCTTAGTGTGTCCATTACAATTATTTAAAACGAATGTGTATACTCACACGTGGTAGTGGTGTCGATGATGGAAATAGCGGAGAGCACGTCCATGGGGCACCCGCGACGCAGGTCGTCGCCGGAAAAAACCCAACTCTCGCATTCTCATCTCAACCACGCCAGCTGTCCTCTCCCGCACCTTACCGCCGCATGAAAAAAAACAACAGAAAAAACATCATTCCCTACACCATCCATCTCTGCAAAATCAACTAAACAAATACATGATATATATGCTAGGATTTTGAAAAACATCATTGAAAAATTTATTCAGTATTTTTTATAACACTGTTATATGTGACTAAAGGCCAACTAGTAAAAAACAGGATTAAAATAGGATTAAAACGTATCATATTATTTTAGCTCATTTTATTAATTAGCTTGTTTGTTGCTTATAAATAAAACTAATTAAAATTTGTCCCTTAATTAATGTTTAAAAGAGAGTGCCGCTGATACCCTTCTCGATCTATTTGACTCTAGTTGAGAGAGATTCGGAGAGCACAGAGTGCGACCCTTTTGAACCTATTTGAGAGAGAGAAGGAGATGGGACAGAACAAGCGGCAACAGGATTTTTCTTTTTAATAATCATACCACTAAACTACTTCGTCCGTAGTCCATCTCTCATAAAAATAAGTTCCATGATATAGGATGGAATTTCAATTCATCTAACCAGGGCGGGGCTTTAGAAAGGTTTGATCTTATTACACCTCGCGGGTTAACTTAACAGAATAATAATAATAATAAAAGCAAGCTCCGAAATCCGACCTTGGCAATGGACTGGTGGAGCCGACGCTCAGGGCCAACATGGAGACGGCGCATGGCACGCCAGAGAGGGGCCGGAAGGGCAAGGCGCAGCGTGGATAACTGCACGGCCTCATCAAACATTCGCAGAAACTGCGCAGTGCCGCCTCCGCCTGAAAACGCAGCAGCAGGGTCCACGCCAAGTCCGGCACGAGCCATGGTAAGCAGAGTGAAAAGCGTTATCTTACCCATGCCCATTACATTTATTCTATCATATGATTTTACAACTCATTTCTCGTAACACTTTCTAGGTTAACCTATGAATCTCCACACATCTATATTTCTGTGTTAATTAGTGATAATTTTTTAATGTCCTTTTACAAGTAAAGAGCTATGTGCTTCCATTATGCAAAGGAATGTGGTTTTTTTTTTTTGGGAAAAAATTGAGAAATAAGTACAAAAATTGTATGAGAGAAAATAAAATGTAATGGACATGACATGGGCATGATAGCATGAACATGGCATAGTGAAACCTTTACTTTGACCATTACATGTAGGTTTGAGGGGCATTAATACCCCAACAAAGACCAAAAAGGAGTTCTCCATAAAGTCAAGTGAAGGTCGTTAAACATGCATTTATTTTTGTAGGTTGTGACTGTATTTAAGAGAAAGCTTTAAATATTACAACAAAAAACATTTATATGTGTAACAACATTGCCATGATGTTGTACACTACTAATGAGCGACCAGGTACCCCTACACCCAACCATACGAATCATGAAGTGTTCATGCACAACTCGATCAAATTTAGCGAACTTTATTATTTCCAATACACTAGCCAGTTAGGAAATGAATTTAGCCTTAAGGTTAATCATTGTCCTCCCAATTACACTTGTGATGTATGTTGGTATGGTTAAATGTAACTCAGGCATCCGATTTTTATCATTTTATGTTTTATAATTTGGTGCTCAAAATGTGGATNAGGCATCCGATTTTTATCATTTTATGTTTTATAATTTGGTGCTCAAAATGTGGATAAAAGGAATTTAATTAACTAATCTAAAGTAACTAATAACTAGCATTTAACTAATCCTAACATAAGTATCTGTTCCCACTTTCCGTATACATCTTGAACCCACATATTTGCTACTAGGTGACCAAGCACTACGCTACTAGGCATACCAAGCAATAACGCTGCTAGGATTACCAAGCGAAGACATGTTACACTCAAAGCGATCGTACTTATGTATTTAATCTATCTAGCTTAATAACCTCATTAATCAATTGCTGGAAAATATTTGCGACATAATTGAGAACAATTGATGAGTGGCGAGGTACCCCTACACTCAACCATACGAATATGAGTGTTACACGCGTGATCCGGTCGAACTCCGCAAATTAAGTGCCTACACGCCTTATGGAACACTTAAGGTTAATCATTCGTTGTCTTCCCAGACTTGTAATTGTCACGGTTGTATGGTTAAGTAAGTCTGAGGTATGTGATTTTTATATCTTTTATGTTTTATCGCTTATGCTAGGAGGAAAAGGTGAAGAGACTAATTAACTAATTTTAACTAACTAACTAAGCCTTAATTAACCTAGCATCAGTATCTGTTCCCACTTACCGTTCACACTCAACCATATGAATACGAGCGTTACATTTGCGATCCGGTCAAACTCCGTAGACTAAGTGCCTATACGCCTTATGGAACACTTAAGGTTAATCGTTCATTGTCTTCCCAGACTTACTTGTATTTTTCATGGTTGTATGGTTAAGTCTGAGGTATGTGATTTTTATAGTTTTTATGTTTTATCTCCTATGCTAATGAGGTAAAGGGTGAAGAGACTAATTAACTAACTTTAACTAACTAACTAAGCCTTAATTAACCTAGCATTAGCATCCGTTCCCACTTACCATTCACACCCTGAACCAATGCAACCTTGACTACCAAATGCTATTTGTTACTCGGATCACCAAGCGTAATGCACGTGCTCGAAGTGGTCGTACTGAATGCACATAACTATGGGAGAAGGGTTGAGAGAGATTTAATTAACTAATAAAGCATTTAAANAAAACTGCTAGAGTTTCACTACGGTCTAGGCCTAAACTTAGAAACAAGGAAGAGTCGCCTCTTATTTATAGATTTGGCGGCGCGCTGCAATATCGCGTACACGATATCGTAGGGGAAGATGCAATATCGCATACGTGATATCGCGGCCCATGCGATATCACATCCCATCATACCCCCATGACTAAATAAAAACTCGTCTCGAGTTCCTTACAAAATATTGGGAAGGTATGGGATTATTGACTTGAATGGAACTAATGGTGAATGGGATGACATGTGAATGGATCATTATTACAGAACATGACAAAACTGGTGTTCACAATAACAAGAGTGAACACCTTACACATTTGACATCAAGCCGTATTTGGCAGCTGAGAGAGAAAAGAGAAGAGAGAAAAAGTTTGCTGCTGCCAATGCCAAGATTGCGTCTTTCGTTGTCTATCCGTAAGCACGCCATCCATCTCGTTCCTTGCATAGCTGCTTCAGCATCGATCCATTCCAAGTGTTCCCTCCATATCCAATCCATTGTTGTATGATTTCCATCTACACACACAACACAGTCTTTATATTAGCAAAGGTAAATGAATCACAATGCAGTTGATACCTTGCTTCGGTGAAAGGTCCATTGGCTGAGTTGTGGTATGGCTGATACATTTTGGAGATATAATAGTGGTGACTACCGAAGGTGTAAGGGTTAGGAGAAAATCGAAAAATTGGGTCAGGACCCCCATGACTAAGAGCGAATCTCCAGTAGCGATAGAATGAAGAAAGAAAAAGAACAAGAAAGATGGAGAAAAAGAGACAACTATAACATCAATGAAATAGATGTCAATATGGAAAAGAACAAAATAGAGTGGGTTGCAAAAATGTTAAGGGAAAGAATTTAATTGGTGTACCAAATAGGAATGCCAGTGGGTCCTCCCCAAAGCAGGCTCATGCCCTTAATGCC
>MNCI01018178.1:451190-494268 GCA_015680685.1 Gnetum montanum
AATAATCACAATAGAACCATGGATTAGCAATCATTGTGTAACCTTAAAAAATTTAGGACNTAATAATCACAATAGAACCATGGATTAGCAATCATTGTGTAACCTTAAAAAATTTAGGACACCTTAACTCTTGAGGGTAGTTACACTTTGCTAAGTTGTGATTATGGTTGATTTAATTAACTCAATTATTATTTCTATTTACGCCTTATCATTGACAAGTCATCCTAGAGATCGTTGGAAGGGTTAACATGGAAAAATTTGATGTTTTTATATATGATTAAGGTTACTAACCCTTGGGGGAGTTAGAAAATTTTTTCAAAAATTACATTGGAAACCTTAAGGTTTGTGGCACCCATGTTAAAGATCTTCCTCCATTAAGTGTAGGATCGAAAACGGAATGATTTGGACAAATGATTTGAAAGTTATGGACTTTAGAAGGTTTTGGGCTCTGAAAATTTACAAAAATTCCGTGAGTGTTATGAGTAAATTGCAAAAAATTATAAAGTATCGGGTGGTATATATAGTATTTTTGCATTGTTTCAATGAGGCCTCATCAATGGGGCCTTTTTGACACAGTTGTTGATCATTGTTGACTTTTGCTGACTTTGGTCAAACTTTCAAAATACAAGGAATTTTTCAATGAAATTGGGGTCAAATGAAAGCTTAGAAGACCAAGAATAGTATAAAATCATGAGAATAGGATGTTGAAGTTCATAAATTTGAGAAAATGGAGAAAAATTAATTTAATGGATGAATGTAATGAAAGATTAAGGAGTAATGAGAAATTTACACAATGGAAAATATGAAATATAGGATTGTAGTGATGTCAAAGGTAAGGAACCTTAACTAATCAAGCCAAAAGCTATGCAAGTGGATCCTCCCCATAGTAGGCTCATGCCCTTTTTAACCTTGAATTACCTCAACTAAGGAGTCCATGGGCCCTGTAGACAATTTAATGATCATGACAAGTTAAGGACCAACCCAAAAAGAATCCACTCAAGAATCCCAGCACATCAGACTAAGACATGGAGCATAACATAGAACTTGGTAGTGAGGTGAGTTATGGCAGCATGGATGGATGATAGAGAAGGTGGAATGGAGTTCCAAATTGAGGTCATAAGAAGTCCCTTGTGAAATTGTGGTTAAAATGACCCGAGAAGTTCCATCCTCAGTCTAGACCAAAACCATTCTCTTTTAGTGACTTCGCATCACCACTCTAAGATCAATCCAGCCACTCGAGAGACAAGAGTGTCCCTACAAGACAACCACCATTCCAAAAAGAGGAGAGAGAAGTAGGAAGTGAGAGAGAGAGAGAGGGCCTTAGTTAGAGAAAACCTTCAAGCATAGGTGTATGTCTTTCGAGTCCTATAACTAGTGCTTGTAGGCCTTTTATTTGTCCAAGTGGTATGGTTTGAACTCTAATTTATCTTTTTTTTTGAAATGGGAACTACACCATGCGAGGACTTATTCAAGTTAAAGGGATGTTCTTTGAACTCCCATCATGTTTGGTTTTTTTTTTAAATGATGGGAACCACATCATGCAACAACTCTATTTGTCTTCCTATCATTGGGTGGTATGGAACAGTAAGAAGTCCATGAAAAACACTCAAGCACTTAAGCAAGAAGAAGATTACAAAGAGTATTGAGTCCCCTTGAAGTCACACCCTTTACAAATCTTTGGATCCTTCCTAATTCCAAAACTACCAAGGTCACTAATTGATTAAAAGTTTCTTTTAATGAAAAAGGGACCTCAAATTCCCAAAACAAGAAAAACCATAGAGTTCATTGGATGGGTGGATGATGTGGACTCACTGCCTATTCCATGAAAATAAAACCATGCCAAAGTCATTAAACATTAGAATTCAAAAATAGAAATCGGACATTAACAATCACACATTAAGGACAAACCATCATTAGCAAATAGCAACAGCAGCATTGTGTCCTGTGTCAACAAAGAAAATTTATTAGCAAAAATGAGAAAATGTCACACTTATTCAAAAGAAAATAAATAAATAAAATATATAAGAAAGTGTAAAAGAATCAAGAAAATTTAAATGTACTAAAAATGGTATAAAATTTGAAAAATTTGAAAATAAAAAATTTGTAAAATAAAAAATGTGAAAAAAAGGTAGAAAAATTGAGAGCCATGGTAATGGTCAGCATGGATGGCCATCTCCCCCATGACTGAGTTGGAAGGAGGAGATCCGAGAAATAGAACATGGTTGTCCATCTAGTGAGGTAGTAGTTATACTAGCTAGTCTTGGTTCTAGGAAAGGTCTAACTTGTTGGATATTGATCAACTACTTTTTATTTGAGCTATCAGGTTTGTAAATTATCATGGCCCTAGAGGGGAAGGTTTGATCAATTATATAAGGCTCTTCCCACAATGTTTAAAATTTTGCCTTTTGAGATACATGTGTGGGTTTCCAGTAAAGGACCTTATCTCAATTGAAACCTTACTTTTCTAATTCTAAGGTCATGGCATTGCTTGCTAAATGCCTTGTTTACCTCATTCAAAGATAGGGCCACTAAGTGATTTTTGTCTAGCACATTTAGATTGATCAATCTTTCCTTTTGTGCTAAACTTAGGTTAAGGTTTAGATCATAGGCTGTTGAGAGTATATGGAGCTCAAATTGAATTGGGAGTGTTGGAAGTTTCCCGTACACTAACTCATTAGGAGGATATCCAATAGGAAGTTTTCAAGTTGATCGGTAAGCCCAAAGAGCATCATTAAGTTTTGTGCTCCAATCCTTCCTATATTTGCTAATGGTTTGTGTTAATATCTTTGTAATCTCCCAGTTGGTTACCTTTTCTTGACCATTGGCTTGGGGGTGGTAAGGTATTGTTAATTTATGTTCTACCCCCAAGCATTGCATTAATTTTCTAAATGTGGCACCCATGAAATGAGTTCCATTATCAAAAATTAGTGAACATGGCACCCCAAACCTATTTACAATATGTTGTTGTATAAATTTGGTGGCAATGGATGACGTGCAATCTATAATGATTGCCACTGCAACTCATTTTGTGTAATAGTCAATTGATACTAAAATATACGCTTTCCTGTTAAACATGGGTGTGATAGGACCCATGAAGTCAATGACCCATATGTCAAAAGGTTCTAGTGGTTGAATCCATTGTTCAGGACCTTCCATCCGAGTGGTCATCCCTCCGTCATGTTGACAACATTCACAAGACTTGACAAACTAGTGGGCATCCCTAAAGATTGTGGGCCAATAGTATCTTGCCATCAGGATTTTTATGGCCATGCATCTTCCTACATAGTGGCCTTTGCAAGGTCCTTCATGAGCATCCTAGAGAATGCATAATTGATATTCGTCACGAACACACCAACAGATCAGGCCATTGACACACACCTTGTAAAGGTGTCTATTAATTTCCATGAAGTATTTGACCTGATGAAAAAATTGTTGCTTTTTCATAAAATTCAAGTCTTGTGGCATCTCTTGAGTGAGAAGATATGTGAGGATGCCATTATACCATATTGCTTTTTCAAGCGTGTGTTCATTTATTGCTCCAGTAAAGAGGAGTTCATCTAGAAATTGATTAGAGAGTGGGCTTTCCTCCTCTTTGTTATCCCATCTTAAGCGAGAAATATGATCAACGATCACATTATTGATCCCTTTTTGATCTATCATAGTAAGATTGAATTCTTGCAAGATCACAAGCCACCATATAACATCAAGGCTTATTGTCAGCTTATTCATAAGGAACTATGGTCTATATGTACAAATACCTTATAACCTAGCACATAATGTCTAAATTTTTTTAGTGCATACACCACTGCCATTAATTCCTTCTTCGTGGTGGTGTAATTTAATTGTGCTCCCACAATGCTTCAACTCATGTAGTGGATATAATATGGATGTTTCTTATCATCCATCTGCATGAGCATTTCTCCCAAAGAATATTTAGATGCATCTATCATGATAAGGAATGGTTTAGAACAATTTGGTGCTTGTAGAATTGGTGTTTCTATGAGTTTCTCTTTTAATTTTTGGAATGCATGTTCACATTCCTTGGTCCAAATGAAAGATGCATCTTTCTTTGTAAGTTCTACCAATGGCTTTGAAATCTTAGAGAAATTCTCAATAAATTACCGGTAGTAACTAGTATGTCTAAGGAATGATCAAACATATTTTACAATCTTTGTTTGGTGTGTTATTCCTTGAATTACCCTTATCTTTTCTGGGTTTACCTCAATCCCTTTCTGCAAAATTTGGTGCTCTAGCACAATGGCTTCTTGGACCATGAGATGGCTCTATTTCTAGTTGAGTTGTAGGTTTGTCTTAACACATCTCTTCAGTACTTGCTCAAGTCAGTCCAAGGCTTACTCAAAGATAGCTACATAGGTGGAGAAGTCATCCATGAAGACTTCAATAGCACTACTAATCTATTGTTGAAAGATACAAAGGACCAAGCATTGAAATGTTGCAGGGGCATTGCATAGGCCAAACAACATCATACAGTATGCAAAAGTTCCCTAGAGACTTGCAAATGTTGTCTTGGCCTAGTCTTCTAGCACAATTTAGATTTGGTTATAGCCACTATAATTGTCCAAGAAACTATAATAACAATGCCAAAATATGGTGTCTAATATTTTATCCACAAATGGAAAAGGAAAGTGATCCTTAAATGTTGCCATATTTAACAACCTAAAGTCAATACAAACCTGCCATTTACCATCCTTCTTTGATACAATTATGAGTGGGCTAACCCACTCACTATCCACAATTAGACAGATAAACCCTCTCTTGAGGTATTGCTCTATTTCCTCCTTAATGATTTACTTCAATTTGGGATTTAGCTTCCTTTGCAATTACCTTCTAGGCTTCATGGTCGAGTCAGTGTAGATGCAGTGTTGACATATCCTTGGATTGATTCCTGTTAGCTCTAGATATGACCAAGTGAAGACTATTAACCATTTATTCATTACTTTCAAAAACTTTTCTTTTTGTTTAGGAGAAAGCTTGGCATTAATGATGATTAGTTTATAATTCTTTAAAAATGCATACTCCATTCTGACTTGTAAAGTTTTTAGTTCTAAGGACTCCTGCTTAAAGTGATTAGGGATCTCCAACACTCCCCAACAGTTATCATCATCTTCATTAGAGAGTTGGAAATGGACTTGTTCAATTTTGTTCATGCTTTATACATATGCACAAGATAAGCTCTTAGTTGGCTCCATGCATATCATGCTACTATTTGAATTAGCTATCAGCCACTAGGTGCCCTCTAGCTTTGTGATTGCTATGTACAGACACCATTGAATATTAATTTCTTGTGCATACTGATTGCATGCCTTAATGTATGTACTTTTGATTAACCAAATATTTTGCATGCAATTACACCTATTATCATTGTACATGATGCATGGAATATGGTTCTTCTTAATTTTTCTTAACTCATTCTTCTTAGATATTTCAAGAGATAAGTCCCTTATACCCATTCACTTATCGACCGTGCTTAACCAAGCCCTTCCCATGATGATGGGAAAGTCACTTCTACAATTGTTCACCTTGATTACCAGAAAATTAGCAGGATAGGACCATCCACAAATTGTGGTCACAATGTTCTCTACTAATCCCAAAGGGACTGTAATCAACTGATCTGCTAATTCTAGATGGATATTGCTCTTCTTAAGAGGTGGTAGGTTCCAGGCTTTGTACATATCATAGGAGATGCGGTTAACTCTAGAACTAGAGTCAAGAAGAGCCTTGCATGGCTCTTGTCTAGCAATCTGTAGAAAGATGAGCAAACTTCCTAAATCAAATCTTTTTTTAGGAAGTTTTCCATCCTTGATCTAGTTAGAAATAGCATGGGTTAGCATTATAGTGCAGATCTTAGGTGACACTTGGTTTGAAGGATGCTCAAAGATATTTTATGTAGAGGATGAGGGTAGTAGAGATGTAGGGTGATCAGTTGGAGTAGGTTGTGAGGGCTGGAGAGGACTACTAGGCTAGAAGAAAGGTCATTTTCTTGATTGATTATCTAGACCACTTGGTTGAAAAACTAGTTGTGAGTGTACAACCCTTATAGCATTTTGTTGCTACTGTTGTGGAGAAATTTCACCCTGCATGGATGAAGTAGGAGGTAACTGAGTTAAAGGCAAAGGTGTAGGTGTAGATGGATTTAGAGGATGATAAGGATATGGATATGTATTTTTCCGTCAAGTAGATGGTGAATGTGTTTGATGGTACTTTGGACGATAATAGTGATGCTGGAATGATGCATAACTTACCAAACTTCTAGGGAAGATAGGTTACTGAACATAGTACCCGTATGGATTTGATTACCTATAAGGGTATTGTTACCTTGGTGGTGGCATTTCCCATGATTTTGGTTGATACCACTATTGGTACTATTCATAAGGTTGTAAAGGAGTTCCACCTGAGCAGTAAGCTTTTTGTTGTTGGTGGAACTGCCTTGGACTACCTTGAGGATAAATTAATCATCTTGGAGCTTTCCTATGTGCTAGGCAAGGATTTAATGCATACACTCTAGACTCTTGTAAGTGTGACACCATAGGGTAGCATCCCTTTGAATGTTCATATTAATAGATGTCATCATAGTCATTGCACAACTTCCTCTACTGCAGTAGCTTTGCCCTTACCTCTTTAGTAGGCATGTTCAACTTCTTTTACCTTATGTGATTACAATCACTATTTTTCTCTTTTGATTCTTTAGCAATCTTCAAAGTGGTTTGAAACTTTTTGTCCAAAGAGTCCCATAACTTGTCAACCTTGGCTGAAATATCATAAACAGATTTTTGGATAGGCAAGGTCTTTCTGTTCACCACTTCATCAAGTGGTGACTCCTTGTCACAAATTTTGACCTCTTGTTTTTTGATGGATGGATCCTTGTTATATTCTTTAGGAATTTTCCTTTTTCGTAGCTCACCTTCTTCTTTTGCTACCTACTCAATTAAGCTTTGGATGTGATGAGCTCTCATTTCAGACAACCTTCCTTGGGCATACATACCAAGGGTTCTTCTTGTTTCTACTTTGAGCTCATCTATGATGTGGCAAAGTTTTTTCCTCTTAGAGTAACCATGGCCAAGTCATTTATGTAGGAGTGAATAATATTGGCCCATGGAAACATCCAAGGGTTCATGTGCTAATTGTTTCTAGCCTTGGATTTGCCTTCTCAGGTTAGACACTCTAGAGTACGTTTGATATTTGTCATTGAATAGTTCTAACATGATATTCCATATTCAAATAGATTCTAGTTCTAAGGACCAGTACCAACTTTTAGCTTCCTTAATGAGTCTCCTTGGAAAAATCTTGAGTTTCTACCACTTGTTCTTGATGTTCTATAAGGCACAGGCATCTTGAAAAGCTTATAGATGTGTCCGCGGATCAGAATTGTATCCCCTCTCAAATCTTGAGATATTGTTCATATCTAAGCACTTGATCAAACTATCCTTCATATTCCTAGTTGGAATTCTTATTTCCTCCACAATGTTAAGAATACTTCAAGTTTCCAATAAAGGTTCATCATCATCGTTGCATTGATGATGCCGATGATGGTTTTGGCCACCCCTTCAATTTTTGTGGCCTTTATAGTCATTGTTATTTTGTAAATCACCTTCATCATAGTTGTTTTAATGGGATCTTTCATGAGAACCATTAGATGAAGAGGATTTTTTAGAATTGGATGAAGAGGATGAAGAGGAAGGTGAACTGCCATCGCCCCGGCAGTGTCCACCACCACTCTTATGCTTTTTACAATCACCATCATTAGATACCTTGTTATTATGATGTTCGCCCAAGTCCCTACCTTGGCTATCACTCTTTCTTGAACAAAGTTTATAAATACTTAATCACAAGGTCAAGTTCACACCCTTACCATCAGCAATAGGGGGTGGAAAATCTTCATGTTGAGAACCTTCCAAGGGAGGATCCTCATTGTTCTCTTGATCTAGTAGGAAAAAAGGATTAGTGTAATGTTTCCCCTTTGTGGCTTCATGGAGTCTCTATTGACATTTATCTCACTTACGTTTTTTTCAGTGGGAAAATAGTTTTGAGTATCATATCCATCCACAATGTACTCTATATGAAGATCTACTATTCCCAAATTCTGAAGGGTTTTAAATAGCATTCCAGGCACAAATCTATTGTGGGGGGGGGGGGGGGGGGGGGGGGGANGCATAGATCTATCGGGGGCCAAAATGACATTGCCCTCCATATCACACCATTGAATTTTTTCATCCTAATGTAGGATGAAGATGAAATTCAACACAAACTCATCTAAATGAGTATATACCACCTTCAATTCCTGTGGGATTGGTGGTTTAGTATCTTTCAGCTTACGAGAAGAAGAAGACATTTTGTAAAACAAAATGAAATTGTCAATGTCCTTTTATAATTTATGTATAGTGGGAATGTTATGGACTTTTAGGTTCATACAATGATATTAGTGGTATCCACTTAGACCTAAATAGCACATGTTTCACAAACAAATTTCCCAGTAACGATGCCAATGATGAGCAGTGAGGTACCCCTATGTCCAACCATACGAATCATGAAGTGTTTGCATGCGACTTGGTTGAATTCCATGGACTTTATCATTTCTAGTTCACTAGCCCTTTAGTAAGTGAATCTAGCCTCAAGGTCAATCATTCTCCTTCCAATTACACTTATGATGTATGTTGGCATGGTTAAGTGTGACTAAGGCATCCGATTTTTATCATTTTGTATTTTATAATTTGGTGTTTGAAATGTAGATAAAATAAGTTTAATTAACTAATATAAATTACTAATTAACTAATCATTTAACTAATCCTAACATAAGTATCCATTTTCACTTTCTGTACATGTTCTAAACCCATGTATCCACTGCTAGGTGACCAAGCACTACGCTACTGGACATACCAAGCAATAATGCTATTGGGATTACCAAGCGAATACATGTTACACTTGAAGCAATTGTAGTTATGTATTTAACCTATCTAGCTTAATAACCTTATTAACTCAACTGCTAGAAAATATTTGTGACATAATTGAGAACCATTAACAAATGATTTAAAATATTGAATGCATAAATAAAAGAGCTAATTTATCCAAAGTGCTACAAGGTTTATCAGAAAGCTCATCTTTATTGCCGCACACATTGTCATGCTCAGGTACAACAATGCTCAAATAAAGATCTGTATACTCAATGACTCTTGTTACGAGCACTCGAGGAAATTTTTTTTTTGACTTTTGAATGGAAAAAATATAAGAGCTTTGCTACTATTGAAAAATGGACTCCCCATAAATGTGGCTAGTAGGTGCGTATTTATAGGCAATGAACAGACATTGCATCGATGAGACCTCATCAACATAGGATGAGATGCGTCAATGAGGCCTCATCGACATAGTTGCCTATGTTGACAAGGCTTCATCAACATAGCCAACCAACGATGACTCATCAACTACCCTAAGGAATTTCCTTGGATCTAATGGATATGAGGCAAAAGACCTAGGGAATACACCTCAAAACAAGAAAGAAACCCTTAGAATGGAATAAGTGACATAATATCTTATTAACAAGAGTGAATACAACTCAAGGAGAATTTCTAAACTCTGAACAAGGACTTAGCAAACAAGTACATAAGCAACCTTGTAGACATCATCGGTGGAAGGGGTGATGATGTATCTACAAAGGACACCTCATCCCTAGACCCCTCATGATCTAGTACAAGGTTTGGCAAGGCACCATACTAGAACTATCCAATCTTGGCTACCTACATATCTATGACCATTGCAGAATTAGGGTCATGTAGTTCTCCATGTGAGGGTAGTATGAAGAGGACTTAGAGAGGGATGCAATAGGATGGATCCTACTACTGGTTTGGTACCACTAAGATGGGATAGGTTTTCTAACACTTGAGTACCACTCAAGGGCACATTAGAGTGTTTCATGGCCCTTGAACAATGTGGAGAGACTAGGAGAACCTCCATCCTATGACCTCTCTCACAATCATCCCTCTCACAAAGAAGCAGCGTCCTTAGAGTGGAGCCTAGGATAAGCTTGAAGCATACACTTTAAGTATGGGTTTGGAGCTTCATCAATTTTGGGGATTCCCTCAACTTAACTAATGCCAAGCTTAAATGAAGGTACCAACCCCAACACCTAATACATCCTTCCATCCATAACCTTGCCGGAAATGCAAAGGACACTTGGAGGAATTCAAAGACTCTTCCTACTCTATAACAAGAGGGATAAGTCCAACCTAAAGGGCCAATGTCTCTAGGGCATCTCCTAGATTTGTTCCTTTTCAGGTCTAGAGACTTGTCGTCTTACATAGACCCATACCTATGCAAGAAGATGTGCTCTTGTTCTACAAGTTCAATTGAGTTTTGTCTTGAATGGCTTCTTGACATTCATCAATTTCTTTTTTTTTATCATCAATTTTGAAGGCTCACGAGGACCACATTCAACCTTGGTGATGGACTTGGGAAACTATAATTGAAAGAGATGACATGCTCCAAAAGAGCCATTTCTCTGCAAGCAACTCAAGCTTGCTAGAATCATAGGTACACCTTTTGGCATCAAGACCCATGGGATCTTACTAGTCTAGCCATCAATAGGCTGGATCACCATGACCATACCATCCACATATTTTCTTTTCTTTTCTTGCATCAGCATCTATTTAGGCTAGTAAAAGGGGAGTTGAGCATGATCTCCCTTCGAAATAAGGCTTAGAGGAAAATCTCTTCAATCTAATTTCACCATCCACAAACACACTAGCACTACAAACCTTATTTACAACATTCAACACAATATCCCATATTCACAGTAAGAGAGAAGATCTAGGATTTGTTTGGAAAGCCTCCCCAAAAGACTATCATAACATCCTAATCCAATCTTATCATCAGTATCCTTTGAGCTTGTCCAACATCAAGATTGCTAGCCCAATTGCTTAAACAAGTGGAGGATGGGTTGGGTAACCAACCCTAAGATAGTCGTCCATACACACATTTCATGCCACATGTTGCCACATGGTCCATTACAACCACTATATCTCATTAATGGGAAAGGATCAACTACACTTGCATCTTCTATCATGTCCTTCCCACAAGCACCATTTTATGAACACTTAGTCTAGGGAAGCATTTAGAATCATATCCAACGAAAACTACTATCATAAATTTTCTAGGAAACATCTAGGTTCCTAGAATCTAAATTTTTGCTACCATGCCAAGAATGACCACAATTCTTGATCATCATATCCAATTGGATTTTTGAATCAGAAGGGAAGATCCTCTTTGGAAGGTTCCCTCAATAAGCAGGAACAACAACCCAATTGCACTATAGTCATGGTACATACAAAAGTAGTCCACATAGCCAACATAACCATATTTTCCAACTACTACTAGTTCATGGAAGACATAGATTCATAGGTCTTACCCACATTCAATTTCATCTCAAAGCTCAAAAGCCAAAGAGTTCATCCCCCAAACTTTCATAGAGAGGGGTTCCATTTCATCATAGGAGGTCTAAGTTTTCATTTCATATACACTAGTCCATCCCATTTACAACATTTGTGGTGCACAAGGCCACACCACTACCTATTACCATCAGACCCAATCAATGAACNAACAAGGCCACACCACTACCTATTACCATCAGACCCAATCAATGAACTCAAGAGTCATCAAGAATAGTTTGCCCATCAGATGACTATGTCCTTGAGATAATTTTCAATTACAACAAATGGCCATCACCATCATCAACTACCAACTCAAAATAATCCACGATTCATCTTTGAAGGATTTACAATAATGGAGGTCTACCAGAGAACCCCAATAAGGAAGTCCCTCTAAAGCCCCAAAATGAAAAGAAAGTACATGAGATCACACCTTGCTTACAAGAAAAGAGGTATATGTATCAACATCAACCACATGGTCTCACAAAGGAGATTCATGAACTTGAATATAGTAACAATATCCTATCTCTAAAAACTAACCCCAATAGTTTAGGCACTTGGAACTACTACTTGGAACAAGTCCCAAACATCAACTGCTTTGGAATCCCATCTAGAAGAACAACTATCTTGATACAACCTTCATTGTTCTATCAGCAACTAGAGAAGCTATCCATTGGAATGGAGAATGGCCATGCCATATGGCTAGAGGTTTAGTATGTAATACATTGCTCGATCATGCTATTCCCCTAGAGAGATACTAAAATAATCAAAGATACACCAAAGATATGGAGTGATACACCATAGTCCATAAAAACACCATAAGCTCCAAGTCATGAGATCACAGGCTCAAGTGTTTTCAGCCCATAGAGGTCCATCATGTAGGGCCTCCAAGAGAAATCAATGATTTGTATGATTTTAACACCATTTTTTCAAGGATGGACCACCATTCTAACACTTGCAAGAATTGTTCCAAGGATCACATCTAACCATGGGAGAGGAAGTCTAAGTACTAATACCTAGAACTAAACTCTACCCTATAGCCAGTCATGATAGCATCACCTTTGATTTGAATATTCAGTCTACCATTGCAATTTACATGGCCACCATGAACCACCTGATATCAAGATCAAGTTCATTAAACCAATTTTTTTGAATTTTAGGCTACATTCCACCATCAATCACATGTGAATAAGATTTTTGCCAATCAGGGAACCCAAAAGGAAGAATTTCACAAGTTATCCTATCTTAAGAACAATCACTAGGAATACAAAGAATTCATTCAAGATCACCATGGGCAAGTACATGCCCTAGCCTTCTTATTACAATGCTATTTACAAAAGAAATAGGATCTGCTATACAGCTTTCAAAAGAGCTCATATCAGAAAACAAAGGACACTTTCAAAACATAGAGAGAAGGTGCTTCAAGGATAAGCATAGGGAGATCTTGGACCTCAAGTTTGGCCTTGTCACAGGGTGTGCCATAAGCCTACAATAAGAGGACAACTAATTCACATAGGGAAACAATATCTAGCACTTATGTGTGCATGATTTGTCAAGATTGAATACAACGTAACATTACAATATTACATACTCAAAGGTAGGGATACATTTGGTAAGAATAATACACGACATTTGGGAATGCTACCCAAGCCTAGGAGGATATACAAAAAACTACCCAAATTCATCCTCAACTAAAGAGTTTAGGCCACCAAGAGTAATACCAAAGCTTCATCATGTTATTTTAAGAAAAGCTTGTTTTGATCTCTACACATACAGAAAGAACTGTAGCATTGCACCCATTGCAAGACTACCATCAAAAGAAAAAACTTGAGACACAAACACAACGATCAAATAATGTAAAATTCCATATGAGAATCCATCACCCACCATAGTGGGACCTCAAGGAATTGGGCACTCATGTGCCATCAATATTTGGCACGACCAAGGATACTNGCACTCATGTGCCATCAATATTTGGCACGACCAAGGATACTATTCTATGCCATCTACTAACCCAATATTTGTAGGATCTAGGATGGACCACCATCCTTTGTTAGTGCCCACCCAAGACTGAGAGGTAAACAAATCATGATATTCTAGTTGCTCCATCATATCAAGGGTATTGATAAATCCACAACCTAATTTTAAGATTCCAAGACAATGTTTCCAATTCATAAAGGTCTCAAGATCATGTATCTTCCCCATAAACATAGTGTTCATAGAATCAACTAAGGTGACCACTATTCACATCTTTGTGCCTGTGCTACCTACAAGGTTGAGACAATAGCTCAAAAATAGAGGAGTTAGTAGGAACATGATCAACACATAGCCTCATACAAAACCATCAATAATGATCACACAACAAAGATATATTAGTCTCACAATACCATAAAGAGCAAGACATCAATAACATGCATAGAGATCAATCATGCAAAAATTAATGGGTCAATTAGATACACTCACAAACAAGAATTTATCATGAGGCCCATAGAGAAAGAGAACTAGAACACTCTCAAAATTCCAAAGATTCACATACAACAAACATTTCCATCCACTAATATTTGTCCCACCAGGATTAAAATCTCAAAAAATTAAGAGACATTGGCACTAGAACAAATCATTATCTCAACTTGAAACATAAGGAGGAAGACCAAGATCTAGCCAACAATAGGTCTCAACAACGAAAGTTCAATTCTCACTATGAAGAGCAACATCAAAGAGGATGTTTTCACAAGGGAGGACTCTCATCAAAAGAGGTGAGGTCTCAACAAGAACCAAAAATAAGATGACCTACTCCAAGAGGTCTTCAAATCAAAACACTTAAGAAATTATCATCAACCAAGAAGTGATGCCATGAAACCCAAGGCAACACAACTAGGTCAAATTAGAAAAAGGAACATCCAAAAGGTCCACAACAAGGGAAATCATTCTAAAAGCACAAGAGGTTATTAAAATAAGAATTACAAAAATTTGGTCTTGGGATGGCACACATGGCCTCAAATGCATCCTTGGAAATTTCCAACAACAAGTCATCACCCATCATATATTACAAAGTCTTGCATTAACAAAGATAGTCATTGTGAGAGGAACATGCACATACAACTTGAAATGCAGCCAAAGAAAGACACACCTACAAAACTAGACAAATATACAATTGCAAACACAAGCATATGATGTCTATCAACAATTATCTTAATTCACCCAAAAAAAAAAGGCTCACCAGAAGCACATGTCTAAAGGCTCTCCATCTTGAGGTACTTGGGAACCATCATGTCCTAGTTTGTATTTCCCACACTCACTGTATCTAAGGTAAGTGGGGGTGTAAGGATACTACATCCTACATAATCCAATCAATGCCATCTTGATACATGTCATTTGGGTGGAGATTGAAGTAAAGACTAGACCCAATTCATCCCAGATGAACCATTAAAGATCAAAGATGAGATCTCCTTGAGCAACAACTTATAAGTTTTCAATAGAACTCTCCTCATTCATATTGAAGTAAAACTACAACTAGTCCAACCACAAGTAAATAAGTGAAGGACAATATGACAATGCAATCGTATACATCCTCTAGTGAGAAAACTATACATTGGTTACTCACACCATAGCATTGACCCCATAATGAAAAGCTTAAAAGTCTTACCGTAAGGAAAGTCTTCAAAGAATACAAGAGGATATGATCCTATATCACTAGGATATATATTTGGAAAGATCATAAATAAGAAACCTTGAATGTATAACACCCTTGAAAAGTAACACACTTGTCATAACATGATATAAAAATGCTTTGATACCATATAGAACAACATTGCCCCAATGTTGTTTGGCACCCAAATAAATTCCCTTAGATCTAATGGATCTGGGGCAAAAGACCTAGGGAATATGCCTTTAAACAAACAAGAAACACTTGGAAGGGAACAAGTAGAATAATAGCTTCTTAACAAGAGGTACATAAGCAAACATGTAGACATCATCAGTGGAAGAGGTGACAATGTATTTACAAGAGGCACCTCACCCCCAGACCCCTCATGATCTAGTACAAGGTTCAGTAAGGCACCACACCAAAACTATCCAATCCTGGCTACATACATACATGTGACCACCACAAAATTAGGGCCATGTAGTTATCCATGTGAGGGTAGTATGAATAGGACTTAGAGAGGGATGCAACAGGAGGGAGTCCTATTGCTAGCTTGGTATTGCCAAGCTAGGATAGGTTTTCTAACACTTGAGTGCCACTCAAGGGCACACTAGAGTCTTCCATGGCCTCCAAACCATTGGGACAAACCAGGAGAACCTCCATCCTAGGACCTCTCTCACAATATGCTTGACTTTTACTATTTCTTTTGCAATAGATCCTCTTAATCTTACAAAATAATAAAGCTTTAACTTTAATTTTGTATTAATTTTGACATGGATTTGACCTTTGTAAAAACTTTTAAAAGCTTTTAACAAAAATTTAAACCCAAAATATGAAAAAAAAATTTAAACTTATAAAATTGATTCATTGGTAATAATTATATATATAGAATCCCACAAATATAAATAATGCTTTCATATTTACTTTTATGTGAATTTTAAAATATTTAAAAGTTTTCAAGAAAAATTGAAACATAAAATATTGTCAAAAGGAACCAAAAACTTTAAAATGAACATATATTTTCAAGTTTGTATTACCTTAGTGCTCTTCTTGGGAATTAAAGTTGCAACTGCTTATTCAATGCATAAGGCTCTACTAATGAACTAACAACAACCTAAAGCTCATGATTAAAATAACATTTATATGTAGTTAAATTTTTTATCTTAAACTTTGGGAACATGCATTAGAGGCACTACTTCCACTATTATATATATGTGAAAGAAAAAGGATATGTTACCTACTATTTATTTGTGGTAGTAACCAAGGTGTGAAATTGATAAGAAGTTGTGCCTATATGGTATAATGTGGTGTTCAAACTCTATATTTAAAAAAGAAATTATCTATTATTTTGTTTTTAGAAAAATACTATATATATAGCTAAATTCACTCCACTTGTTTATCATATAGATTCTATGTAATGAACAACTATATATGAAATGAAATAAAGCTTTATTAGGTTTCAAGACTCTATAGATTGACTAAGTACCAATGGGGACATCAAAAACAAATCATACAAGTCTTTTGCTATACCATTATAAGGTTGTCTCAAATAGGTAGTCATAGCACAAGAAAGAAACACTACAAATCATATTCAAGGCCTCTTGATTTGCATAAACTACAAATATTCTTTCTTAGTGGAGTTGAATCCATCTTCCATTTTCAATTTTAAGATGATAATAACTTAGGCAAATTTTGCTAATAGCATTTCAATATTTGATGAGAATAACACCTAAGAGATAGTGAACTTTTGTATCTAGTTTATTAGATTTAATGTGGTGTAAATAAAGTTGCATCTTGCCTTCCACATTAGCCCACATTTATATTAAAACCTTCTATTTAACTTGTTGGTGAATATGCTTAGGATTTTGCTACATATCCTCCTAAGAGATATTCCATCTCCTCAACAATTGCATCCTAGAAAATATCATCCACAATCTCACAAATTCTCAAGAACTACTTTAGAGAATTTTTTTTCCTTGTATATATATACACTATGGATTATAGTATATTATATTTTTTCTAGTTTCTAAGAAGAGAAGATTTGAATTTTGCCTCTATTTTACCAAAAATGGGTAAACGACCTATCAAATTCACAACCATGTCTAAAAGTTTGGCTTTTTTAAGAAATGCATGTAGGAGCTAGTAGCACATCCCTTTACTATAGGTAAATGTGATAAGAGTGTTTCAAAGTTAAAGTTTGATTTTTGCCTTGAGAATTTTTTATGTAAGATCTACTTAACTCATAGTTTGGAAAATCTACAATTAAGCCTTTTCAAAACTAAATAGGATATACAACTATGTGTATTAATTTCTAATTTATTAGATTTGATATGTTATTTGTTGATAATTTTTATTCAACTTAGAAAAATAACAAAATGAGCTTTATAATGAGGTAAAATTGGAAAAACATATCACAACTAAGGTAGTCAACAAAGATAACTTTTATTTTACTAATTTTTGTGTTTTAAATTGATTTCTATCTCTTTTTTTTATTGGATTTTTAAAACTTGGGATTGATTTTCAAATCCAATGGGTGGGGGAGGGGGGGTTAGGTGTACTAGAACCTCAAATAATTGTAATATAGGTACACCTCAGGATATATAGTTCAATTAGAAGTTTTGGAACCAATAACTTAGAGCTTTTAAATCATGAGTGCTACTACTAAGGATAAAATAATGGTATTGTATTCAAAAGAGAGAGTTAGCTACTTATTTTTCACTTAGGAGGTTGTGGGTTTTATTCCCTCTACTTACACATGTGGTAGAGGAGTAGCGTTATAGTGGGATACTCATCTTTTAGCTAGGAGGCTATGGCTTCGATTCCTACCTCCATGTATGGGTGTTGTAATAGAGTAGCCTCATGGTAGGATGCTCTTGTCTAGTGGTTCCTATCTACATTGCTATATGGGTAGAGGTTGAAACTTCAAATTTCCTTACCTTAAAAAACAAGAAAAGGTCTAACTAAAGGAAATGAAAACAAGCATATAGCCAAGGCCATTGAAGTGAGGGAAAAAATAACTTAATTGTTAAAGATTAAGCTAAGATTTTTAAGAACCATGGCTTTAATTTCATATAAGGATTTTAGATACGAAGAGATGACCTTTAGTAAATGATTAAGATTGCATGGTATACAAGTGTCATGGTGTGCACACAAGGATAATAGGTCCTAATTTTAATATTGAATTTGGCCAACTAAAAAACCCTTGGGCTAGACTTTCTTCTCACTTAGGTGATAACAAATATCAACAATTTTGAATTAATTCCAAAAAAAATTACAAACTAAAGGTATGGTCATGATTCCAACTTGTGAGCACAAATTCAATTAGTGTAATAAACCTACTACATGTACGTTACCATTTGTGTCATCAACCCTAACCATATTAAACAAACACTTGGGGTGTTAAGTTTTAACTTTGAACTTGCTCTATTAACCTCTTTTCTTCATAATGGAGGATACCAAAAACCACATGATTTGGTTTATGTCACCATGTTTCTAACATTAAAAAAAGTAATAAAATATCTCTAAAATCATAGATGTCCCACTGCATAAACGATCTTGGTTTATGCTCTATTAAATTTAATTTATGCCATAGATGGATGATATGGCATGGTAGTTTTCTATCCATTACAATTGGTAGCACAGTTCAAGGTAAAAAATGTTAGGGTTTATGCAAGTGTCTTTTATTGAAGCTTTATTTTTTAAAACCAAGATCCTTTTCTCTTGGTTAGTGTGTAGTTTTTCTTTAAATTTTACTGCATAGGATTTAAGAACACAAACAATTAGCATGAGAGCTCTATTCATAACCATGTTTATAAAAATTGGAAAATTAGTGGTTTTGGCAAGTGTAATGATTGAAAACATCAGTGGCTAGAATCACTAAGGGGTCAATGAATGCATAGCCTTAACCTCACCTCCGCACAAGGGCCTTGCTAGAAAACAAAGGTGGAGCACCCTAAATGGTCTTGTTGATCGAATAGGAACTTTGTCGGTTGCAACTAGGGCGGTGGGTGCAACTGAGGGGGTGGTGTGCTTAGCTAAAATGCAAATGCAAACAACACAAAAATAGTGCTAAGGGTCAAAGTGGTGTTTCATGGTGCTAAGTGTAGAGCATAGCCATGGAATGGGGATGAGCATAACCAAGGGTTTCAACTAAAACAAGGGTGTCAACCCATGGAGACTACTGCCCAAGTGTAGTACAATGTGACAACACATGAAAAAGGTGAAAATATGTAAGAAAAATTCCAAAAAATGCTAGAAATGAGAGAGAGAAATGGAACACCACCCCAAATGGAAGCATAGTTAACTCCAAAAGGATCCCAGAAGGTACATAGTATTCAAAAGGCACAATGGGAGTGTAGTCATAATCTTAGTGGTGTCGGGCCATGAAGTCTGGTGCTCACCGTGATGAATCATGCCTACTAAGTTGGTTGCCATGGTGTACCGTGTTGTGTTCTGTAGGGTTGCAATGGGGCTACAGTGTACCGTGCGATGCAGGGCTACAATGGAGCCATGGTATATTATGCGATGTAGGAATGCCTCTCTGCTAGTGTGGTGTGCTCTAGGTCTTATTCGCCCATGGAGATAAGTGCCAAGATGCCAAAATGGCAAATGCCAAATGAAAGTGCCAACTACCCAATCAATGAAAAATGAAAGCCAAACCCTAAAACATTGGGGCACAGGGGTATTTATAGGGCTAGGATTACTCCAAAATGCAAATTGGGTGCCACATGGTAGTGCAATAGCTGGGACTATAAGAAAAATTTAGAAAATTTTATAAGTCTAGAGGTGACTAAAAAGGATTAAAAATTTTTCTAACTCTGGCTACTATGCTTGCCCTATGTTATGCGTAGGACATGAGATGCTGCCTAGGAATAGTGCATAGCATGGAGACTTAGAAGGATCTAGTAAAAATTGTAGCCCCTATTCTTGCTACATTAGCTACACTTTGGAAAGTAGTACGAGGGGTAGCCTCATGAGTTAGAAAATCTACCAAATGCCTCTTCCATGTTAAGCTAGCTTGACAGCTTCTAGCTTAACACTTAGGCAAAACTGGCCATTGAGGTGCTAGCTATGCTCTAGAGCATAGTAGGGGCAATGGGAGCATAGCACAACACTAAGAAACTTTCGCAAAATAGGTCATTTGTATGTTGGCTATGCTTTCTACGCTCTAAAGCATAGCAAGCTACAGTGCTAGAGTGTAACAACTATAGTGCTAGGTGTAGCATAACACTTAAAAAAATTTGGGCAAAGTTCCACTGTTTTAACACTTAGCCAAATTTTCAATCAAGATGCCAAGACCTAAAATTTTGTGGTGTTTCAATGGCCCCTCTTTGTTGATGTTTGGAGGAGTGGCCCAAGAGACATCGACAAAGAATAGCAAAGCACCACATCAGATGTGGCATCGACATCACTCATCAGTACAAGATCGGGTGTCATTCCATCATGTTCAAGAGTGTTGTGGATAAGGATATGCTGGGGCAAAGTGTGTTGACAATGTGCTAGGGAGATGAAATGCAAGGAAAGAAAATAAAGTGTAAATAGTGTATCCTGATGCAAGATGCAAAGTCAACACAACTAATGGTAATCATGGCATGAAGTGGCTTGCCCTTGAAATGTTGACCTCTTGTCAAAGTACTTATGAGAGAGTTAATGTGTGGACTCAAGGCTGGGCTAGTTGCAAAATTTTAGCATTGTTAATTTTCTTGGGGATGTGCTTTTTCATGTTTTTTTTTTGTTTTTTCATTTTTTTGCTCTTTTTTCTTTTTTTCTTTTTACTTTTTCTTCTTTGCTTTGCTGTGAGGTAAACCTCCATTAGGTTTAGCTTACTGCTGAATGCTAGCTACAAGTTGTGGGCCATCGAGTGGACTACATGCCAGAAGATGGATTTTTCTTTGATGCAACTATGTCGCACCTATAGGATAGGTGTTTCTTCCCTGGGATAAGTTGCATTACATCCACTTAGGATTTGATAAGTTAACAAAGGCTCCCCATGGGATGAGTTGTGTTAAATCCACCTTGGGTTCAATGATTGATGTGAAAAAAATGTCATATGCATCATAATGCGTATGCATTGGAGGGATGTGCAATCATGAGTATGTAGGGGATGAAAGGCTATTAGAATGAAGGAGTGGATGTGCATAGGATATAATAAGATGAGGGGAATGTGCACTCTTGAGTGGCTTAACTAGTCCAATCATGCACATCGGAGTGATGTGGTAACTTACTACTACGACAAGATGCATCTATGCATGACCACCTCCGAGGCTTCATCCTACAAACACAACTTCGAGAAGATAAAAAAAATCACACAACATGAAATGCAAGTGCAAATGCCAGATATGAATATGCTACAAGTGCTAGATGAGAAGCTGCTACAAATGTGTCAAATGCTATGCCAGTTGCAAGTGCTTAGGAAGCTAGTAAAAGTGCTAGGGTAATGATGCTGCGAGTCCTCTGAAGGCCACACCAATGGTAGGTGCTCCAAAAGATCAGCGGAATTATGGGAGGCAATGATGTTGTGAGTGTGCGAACCTAATTTAAGGCCCTAGTAGACCATGGAGTATTAGTTTATAGTCCTAATAGACTGTTATGTGCTAGTTTAACGTTGTAGCGGACAAGCTATTATGCTAGTTTAACATCATGACCCAAGGACGATCTGTGCTAGTTTATAGTCATAGTAGACTATCTATGCTAGTTTTTTTTGAACCATGGTGAATAAGTGCTTACCTTGCTTGTGTGAGGTGCAATGCTGCATGCATAGTCATGTTGTGTGCTTGCAAGATCCTGCAAAAATCAACTAGAAAAACAAAATCAAGCAGCACCTATCATAAATAAAGTTAAAATGCACAAATGAAATGAAATTAATGAGAAGATCAATAGTTTTAGGCTATTCCAAGCCACAACGGTAGTTTAAGGTGATTTTTGGCCATCGAGTATTGCTAGTTTTGGGCCATTTCGGGCCATCACTAGTTTAAGGCCATTTCGATCCATGTGTTATTTGCAGTTTTAGTTTTATGATTTTTATGTATTTTTGATGTTTTTCAAATGTAATGTGTAAGCTAAGTGGATGGATGTGTAAACAAAGTAGAAATTCATAAACAAAGCAAAGCAATGTGTAAACTAGGCAAGTAGGTGAAATGTAAATGCATGAATAAATGCAATGCAAACAAAAACCAAAAATGCATGGCCCACAAAGGCAAGGGGTAAGCAAGTGGTTAGCGCATTTTTGGCCAAGTGAAAGTCTTGGTCATGTAGTTGCTTTCCAATCAAGTGTGGATTAGGGGGCACATAAGGCTTAGGATCCTCTGGGAAGCTATTGGCTTCAACCACTCATTCAGGTGTGTTAGCCTTAGGCATTACGTTGGTTGTCATAGGTGTACCACCAAGAAACTCCACCTCTAACACTTGTTGCATGTCTATGTTGTGGGTAGCTAGAGGGGGGATGTTATCACCGTGGATGATAACTTGAACACCTTCATATGGAAGGTGGATTTCTTAATGGATGGGAGAGGAGACTACCCATAATTGGGCTAGCCAAAGCCTACCCAGGATCAGGTTGAAGCTTGGCATCTCCTCTATGATAGTGAAATCTATGCTAGTGGGGAATTTCTCTCCTACCACAAAGGGTAAGTTGATTGTACCCTTGATGGTGATGCATGATCCATTGAAGGATGATGTTCTCATTTGTAGGGATGTCCTCCATAATAGGAATAGAGGCCAACATCTGGGCCAATGCTTGGTGCTGAGCAAATGAGGTCATGACCAAGTCGTACAAGCTCAATGTTGTATTCTTTTGCTTGAGCTTTTGTTTCACTTGGGTTAGTGTAGCTAAGAAGTTCTTATTGTTGGCTATTGTGTTGGCCTTAACTTCCTCCATGTAGCTTGAGAGACAAATCTCTCATGGATGGGACTTGGGCTTGGCTTGCTTGGCCTGCTTCAAGGCAGGGACCCTAGTGTTTGATTGTTGCTTGTTGGTTGTGGCCTTTGCTTTGGCCATGGGGGTTGTAAGGTGTTTGTTCACCTCTTGCACTACCATTTGGTAGGCCTACCCAAGTTGCTAGTGGGGTCAGCCCTTGAAGGAGGAGAGACCAAGGCGTTGCCCACTGTTGGGCTTCGGGTAGGTGAGGGGCCATCACGTTGTCACATCCTTATGACAAATGGTGGTTTAGGAGTTGTTGTGGGGCCAACTCGTTGTGGCACCTTGATGACAATAGGTTGCTTAGCAGTTGTTCTTGCTGCATCATACTAGTTTAACATCTCAGCAGATGACTACTGTGGAAACTTAACCACAAAGGTTGTTGTGGGTACCTGAGGTAACACTTTGATAACAAAGGGGGGCCTTCTACTTGTGGAGGTCAAGGGGATCCTTGCCTACCTGGGAGGCACATGGATCACAAAAGGTTGTTGCATAGGTTTAAACTTGCCACCTACGTTGATGGAGTTTATGATGTAGGGGGTGTCATTTGCATTAGATTAGCTCACTATGTCGAGTACCAATTGGCCCCATTCTATCATTCTTTGCAAGTCATCCTAGAAAGCATGATAGTCATCCTTACTATGACTAGACATCTAGTGGTAATGATAATATTGATCCAGCTTGAAATGTTGTGGGACTAAGGGCTCATTCGATACTACTGAGGTAGGGTTCCTCAGTAGTTCACAGCACCTATCATGTTTTTGGTGGGCAATCTCTAATACATGTTTGTATTGGATTCACCTAGCTTTTAAGAGTTACTCCAGTAGTTCAAAGGGTTCCATTAGTAGCAATGTATACTTTGAGCGACCCTTGCACTCCAAGTTAGGCCTTGGGGTGGCCCCTGCTAATGTAGGCAAGTTGGTGCTAGAGCTGGTAGCTTTGTGAGCTAGGGTCTTGGGCTACTTAACCGTCGAGCTCTGGTTGGTTGCTTTTGTACTTGCAACCACTATTGCCACTATTGCATTTTTCTTGCATGCATGTTGGTTTTTGTAGGCCATGTAGGCTAGGTCATTACTAGCTTAGGCTACCTCCTCTATGTCCTTCATTTGGGCAAAGGCTTAGCTGAGGGACTTCAAGGCTAGGTAATATAGTTTAAACTTGATGAAGTCATTCACTGCAGCCTTGAAGATGGCTAGTAGGTGTGTCTCTGCTAGGGGTTCATGCATATCGTTCAATGCAAATTTCTAGCGTTGGAGGAATTTTGGCACGAGCTCTAGGGGCCCCTACTTGACTTACATGAGTTGGATAAGGATTGCTTCAGGCTTCAAGTTGTACCTAAAGCGTGTCACAAACTAGCTTATGAGATCCTCCAAAGAAGAGATTGAGGCCTTGGGTAGCGCACGATACCAATCAAGGCCTTGCTAGTGAGTGACATGGGGAACACATGCATGATGGCGTGTGGCCAAGCTTGAAGGAGCAGGCACTTGGATCAAAATGTGACCAAGTGTGCGTTGGGGTCTCCTTTACCATTGTATTTGGTGAATTGAAGAAACTAGACCCCAGTTGGAAGACTTAGGGGTGGGACCGTAGAACTTATGGGATCATCCTAATAGAAGTCCACCACCTTGATGGTTTTGGAGGAGGTAGCTTTGAGTTGGTTGATCTCCTCTGTCAAACTTTGGATTAGCTAAAATACTTGATCCAAGCTTAGGGATGTGCCAGCTGGTTACATTGGTTGAGCTTATGTTGATTGCATAGCATAGGATCATATTGTTGGTTGTAGAGTTTGCCAGTTTAATGTTGTAGTGGATGAGTTTAGTTGATGCATTGCCTAAGCAATGGGCATGGTGACTGAGGTGGGCCACACACAAGTGGGTTAGATGGACACCATGGATGGTGATGAGACAAGAGAGATGTAGGATGCCTAAATTATCTAGGGTTGGGAGGTGGCCTTTGCATGAGCATAGGATTGGGCAAATGCAATAGTCACTTGCAAGGAAGGTGGAATTGGCATGGTCACCATCTCGGAGAGGAAAAGTGGACTGAATCGAGGAGGGGCTATACTAGGGAGTGGTTGTTGGAAGATAACATAGAGGGGGCTCTCATATTCGAAGTAGGCCTTGAACTCATCTTTTTCCTCCTGTGAGGCTTCCTCGTAGGTTGTTCTTGCATCATGCTCATTTTCACGAATGAGTTGGAACAACACCTAGTGGTAGGACTAAGTGAGTCCAATTATGTCAAACAAAGAAGGATTGTAATTCCATTCGTCCCAGTGGACCCCTTCATAGTCCTGTTTTGCCGCCAAGTCAAGGCAATCCACTAATAATCTTGCTTGGATTTTGGCACAAACAAAATTGTATTATTTGTGGCTTAATGTAGCATGTTTTCAGTGGATCATGGTGTTAAATGTATTAGACATTGACATGAAAGGTTGATCTGGATTCATGTTCATAGATCGAGTTATGAGAGTTGTTTGCAAAAAATGGCTAACTTTGAAAACTACAGAAAAATGACTGAGTCTATTAGTAGCAGAAAAATGGCTAAATATAAAAATGTAGAAAAATGACTAAGTGTAAGAATGCAAAAAAATGGCTAAGTATGGAAACTGCAAAAAATTAATTAAGTGTAAAAATGCGAAAATTTGGCTAAGTATGAAAATGCGAAAATTTAGCTAAGTATGAAAATGCAAAAAAAAATGCTAAGTATGAAAATGCAGAAAAAATGCTAAGTATGAAAATGTAGAAAAAAATGCTAATTATGAAAGTTGCTAGAAATGGCTAACTCTGGTGCTATACTCACTATGCTGGAGATGGCTACACTCTCCCGCTAAGAGCCAACTACGCTCTCCCAAGCATCCAAAATTTTGGTTAAGTACCAAAGATATACTTTCGCTTTTGTCCAGTGGGGTTCTAGGAGAACTAACAATGGGGTCCAATCTACACCAACCGGTGGTGGAAAGAGCACACAGGACAATAATAAAAAAATGTAGAAGGAAATGGCAAGGCCCTCTTTCTAGCGCCAAAAACTGTAACGATTGAAAATATCAGTGGCTGGAATCACCGAGGGATCAACAGACACATAGCCTTAACCCCACGTCCATGCGAGGGCCTTGTTAGAAAACAAAGGTGAAGCATGCTAGATGGTCTTTTTGATTGAATAGGGACTTTGTTGGTTACAACCAAGGTGGTGGGTGTAACCGGGGGTTGCGTGGTTAGCCGAAATGCAAATGCAAACAACACAAAAATAGTGCTAAGGGTCAAAGCGGTGTTTCGCAATGCTAAGTGTAGAGCATAGCCATGGAATTAGGGCAAGCATAGCCAAGGTTTTGACTAAAACAAGGGTGTCAATGCACAGAGACTACCTCTCAAGCATAGTATAGCATGACGATGCATGAAAAAATGTGAAAAGATGCAAGAAAAATTCCAGAAAATGCTAGAAACGAGAGAGAGAGAGATGGAACACCACCCAAAATAGGGGCGTAGTTAACTCCAAAACGGTCTCAGAAGATACACAGTATACAACAAGCATAGTGGGAGCATAGTCACAATTTCGATGGTGTCAAGCTATGAAGTTTGGTGCTCACCGTGATGAGCTGTGCTTGCTGGGTTGGCCATTGTGGTGTATTATGCAGTGTTCTGTAGGTTGCAACAAGGTTGCGGTGTACCATGCGATGCAAGGCTACAATGGGGCCATGATGTATTGTGCGGTGCAGGGATGCCTCTCTGCCAGTGTGATGTGCTCTAGGTCTTGTTTGCCCACGGAGCTAAGTGCCAAGATGCCAAAATGCTAAATGCCAAATGAAAGTGCCAACTGCCCAACCGGTGAAAAATGGAAGCCAACCCCTAAAACATTGGGGTGCAAGGGTATTTATAGGGCTAGAGTTAACCCAAAATGCAGATTGGGTGCCCATGTGGCAGTGTGGTAGGTGGGACTACAAGAAAAATTCAAAAAAATTTCTTAAGTCCGAAGGTGACCAGAAAAGTTTAAAAAATTTTCTAACTCTAGCTACTACACTCGCCCCATGTTACATGTAGGGTATGGGACACTGCTCGGGAACAGAGTGTAGCATGGAGACTTAGAAGAATCTAGTAAAAATTGTAGTCCTAATTCTTGCTACACTCTGGAGCATAGTAGAAGGTGTAGTCTTAGGAGTTAGAAAATCTACCAGATGCTTCTTCCATGCTGGGCTAGCTTGATAGCTTCTAGCTTAACACTTAGGCAAAACTGGCCATTGAGGTGCTAGCTATGCTCTAGAGCATAGTAGGGGCAATGGGAGCGTAGCAGAACACTTAAAAAATTTTGCAAAATTGGTCATTTGTGTGTTGGCTATGCTTGCTACACTCTAAAGCATAGTAGCTACAATGCCAAAGCGTAACAACTATAGTGGCAGGCGTAGCACAACACTTAGAAAAATTTGGACAAATTGCCACCATTTTGACACTCAGGCAAATTTGCAATCAAGATGCTGAGACTCGAAATATTGTGGTGTTTCAGCAAGCTGAATTAGTCTTTATATTTCATTCATTTCCAATTTAAATACTTAACAATTTAGTAAAAAAAAATTGAATTATTCAATTTATGAAAAAGATAAAAGAAAACCCTAATTAAAAGTCATCAATACTCTAGTTGCATTATCATAAGACTTTAAGCAGAGATGATTTAAAATTTTGGGATTCAATGTTACAGCAGAGTACTTAAACCATTTTCTGGTTAATAAGCCTGCTACATTTTTTCAGATTCTACATATAAGTTGCACTCAAACTCTAAAATCACAGGCATTGTGCTTAAAATTTTGATTAATAAAAAAAAAGCACAATTACAATTGCTTCATTTTAGAACTTTTTTGAATTTACGATATCTTTACCTCATCATTATTTTAGAAAACTCATTGAAAGGAAGACCAAAGAAAATATGAGAAAAACTCATTGAAAGGAAGACCAAAGAAAATATGAGAAATAACTACAGATAAACAAAGATCCACCACCTCATAGCAATGAATGGTAAAGAGAACACCATTTTATTAAAACAAAGCTATAATCAGAATTATTGCATTTAAGTTTTGTTACGTATCTATCTCTCATTTAAATCTAATGATGCATGGCCGTAATCATGAGAAGTTTGTTAAGCCGACTTACTTTGTGTAGGGGAGGAAAATGACGTGGCAACGCCATTTAAAGCACTGAACAACAACTCTGAACTGTTACAATTCCAGCTATCCTTGCAACCTGTGTTGACGTTCACTGTTCGATGTCTACTGCAAGTGCGTGAGCCCACCGCATCCATGATGTTATCGTCACTAATATCAAAGTTGCAGTACCGCAGAGTGGCGGGTCATGGTTATCTTCTTTTTGAATATTTGGCCCTCTAAAATACTGTGAACTTTGCACGTTACATAGTATTTAGGATTTATTGTTATTGATATGATTTTATACAATTTCTCACATGTTTAATAAAATATCAATATCAGTAATATTAGATATTTTCTTTTATGTTGCTTTTTATTCCCATGGATCATGGCCATATTCAAGGTCTCAATTTAGCAACTAATATTACCTGGGTTGTATTAACGTTGTCATTCAAGAACATCTATAGTATTATTCTTTTCATAATATTTTCAATTTGTTTTCTCCACGTTAAAGTTAGGTTACACTAAAATCTACTTTTCTATTATTATTTTAATATGTACATTTTCATTGTCATTGCAATTTAAAATGGTAAGAATTTTAGCATGAAAACCTTATTTTATAGGCTCAACTGTAGTGAGCACAACTAAGTTATGAATTTAAAAAAGAAATTTGGTAAAAAGAATAAGAATTTAAAAAATGCATTGTCCCAACATAATAAGGTAGGCTACCTGAGTTCTGTTTTGGCATTCAACTTTATGAAGAGCTAGATTTACTGTCCCATAGATGCTAGTAACCAACTAAAAATTCAATTTTAGTTTCATAAATTTTTACATATATTTTTAAGGTTATTAAATACAAAACAAATGACTTTCACAAGAAGATTTAATTATCAATTTTTCTAACTATTCTTACCATTTATTGTATAATTTATAACACAAAACAAATATAAAAAAACTTTAAGTAAAAAATTTATATTTTAACTTTATGTCTACACTACTTGAGCAATGGTTTCTTCTTGCAAAGCTTAAATGATTTAATTTTCTCACATTATGTTCTACCTTAGTAAAATATTCTCACATTCAAATCACTTTTAGAGCTATTATTAACTCCACTTTTAAAAAAAAGGAAAAAAATATAAATATTACATAAACATCAAATGAGAGGCCTTTTAGTATTACACATGTACATGTATTTTTCTAAGGAAAAAGGGCTTGTACTATATTATATTAAACAAGGCTAAAATTTCATAGCTAGTAACTTCAATGATACATTGCTTAGGAACAAGGAAATATTAAAGTTTTAGATTAAAGAGGTCATTAATGCAATAAATTTTTCCAAATTTTGATATGTAAAACTAAAGATTTTCATCAAAAATAGTTTGACCACAACTTGTCGTCCACTCATGGTATTGCAAGAAATAGACAATAAGTCTACCATGACTTGTAGTTGCCTCATGGTGAACGTTCAAAATAAGGTAAATTCATCATGAATCATGGTACCCTCATGACACATTTGTGGAATTTTCAATAATTGGTTCCTCTTTGTTTTCAAATACCACAACTTGTAGTTGGATCATGTTACTATCTCCAAAACCTATGCAAATACCATGACCCAAGGTACTTAGAAACATTTACCACAATTCATGGTACTTCAAAAAAATTTAATTTTTCAAAATTCAAAGCTAAAATTTAAACATAATCATTAATAAATTAAATATAAGTTATCAATAGTTCCTATTTCATATAAGCTACAGGAATGTTGGCTTGATGATTTGAACATATGCAAAGAAGATCATATAATGAATCTATAGAAAAAGTCTGCTACATCATTGTTACAAGAAAGCTACCAAAATGAAGACAAAAAAAATTACCTAGGAAAAAAATAATTGAAGATGATTTGAAGAAACTACAAATAAAGAAAAATCTAGCTCTTCATAGAGGTGAATGGTGAAACTAAACTATGTATCCAACCTCATTTTGTTGAGACAAGGCTTTGATGATGATGATGATGATGATAAGTAAGGATCTATGATATGCATTCTCTAAAGAATACATCTCTAATGCCCAACTTATAAGATAAACATCCATAACCTAAAATTACATAAATTCTATACGATATCATGAATAATAAAGTGTATTACCAATTAAGAGATGAGCTTATCTAGCATCTAACATGATATAATATCATCTGACTACTACCAATAGGAAAGTAAATTTACTCTATCACATTCCATTATGATATAGTATTCAAGTACATGTAAATAATTGTTAACAACTTTAACCTTCTAGGGAAAAATGAAATTCTCAAAATTTTTGATTAAAAATAAACTTGTTCAGTTCATCATGAGTTGTGGTTTGTTGACTATGAAAGGACCATGAGTCATGGTTTATAAGAAATAGAGATGTTTAATATTTTAAGAATACCATGAGCTGACCACAAGTTGCGATGGCTTACCATGATTGATCCATGGATCATGGAGTTTTTATCTTACTTTCTTAAATGATCATGAGTCTTGAAGGAATGACACAAATCATGGTTGATGATCACGAGTCATGGTTGACTAATGGTTGATAGTGATAGATGAAGTAATTGACCATGAGTGATGATTACCTCATGGAAATATTTTTCAATTGATCACAAGCTAACCATGAGTCATGCTTTGTTATTTGATGGTACACAAGTTGTAGTTTAGTCATGGTCTAATAGAATTATTGACAATGACAATAATTAATGATAGCGTTGATGACTTGATACTAAAAACTAATCTAGTAATAATGGTAAATGTTGTTGGTGAGAAACAAATACTTGATGAAAATGCACAGTTGGAAAAAAAAAAGCTTTGGAGAAGATGAATAGTTAGGAGAACAAAAAGATCATAGAAAATTTCATAATCAATCTTTATTATTAGTAAAACTAATCGTTACATTCATGTATGGCATTAGAATTTAAAGAGAATGATTGGGGCTATACTAGGAAAATTTAGGAAGGCATTCCCCATAGTAAAAATATAGGAATTTGCTGAGTGGAAAGTACCCTTATGCTCAATCATACGACTCACTAAGCATTCATGCATGATTCAGTTGGATTCTGTGGATTCTGTCTTCTGGTACATTGGTCCCTAAGAAGTGAAATCATCCTAATAGTCATTCATTGTTTTCCTAATTACATTTGTGATATACAAAGGTATGGTTAAGAGTAATCAAGGCATATGATTTTTTTTCTTTTATGTTTTAGGTGCTTAAAATAAAGGATGGAAGGAATGAAGTAATTCAATTACTAATTTAATCTAACTAACTACACCTAACTAATCCTATCATAAGCATTCATTCCCACTTGCCGTATACATCTTGAACACATTTAGTGCTACTAGGTTACCAAATGTTAAGTGTTACCAGGATTACCAAGCACCAAACGTATGCTCAAAGTGGTCATACTTATGTGCTTAATTAATTGCTACTTAATCTAGCGTAGCTTAGCCTAATCAATTATTTAATTACTTAAAGAATTAAAGGAAATCACGTAAAACATTAAATGCATAAATAATTAATTAATCTATTTCCAAGTGTTGCAAGGTTTATCAAAAGGCTCGTCTTTATTATTGTACACACTATTGTGCTCAAGTACATCAGTGCTTGAATAAATATTTGTACACTTTTTGACTCTTGCTACAGGCACTTAAAAAAATATTCTTGCTTTCAAATGACAAAACTACAAAAGCCCTGCTACAACTATGACAAGACATGCCATAAACATAGTGGGTGAGCATGTATTTATAGACTTTATTGTAGAGCTACATTGATGGGCCTCATAAATGTAGCAAATGCTACATCAATGTGACTGCATTAACAAGGCAACACCACGTTGATGGGGGTCCATCAACATGACACTTTAACATTTCATCATACCCCCAAGATTGATTGAAAACTCATCCTCAAATTTCTTTATAAAATTGAAAAGGTATGGGATTATTGACTGACACTTGACACAAAAAACTGAGTGCTTGGTGTATAAATTGACATCATTGCAAAATTTCTAGTGTTCATGACACAAAATTAAACACCATGATATGACTACTCAAACTAGATGGCACATCCTTTGATGGAGTGAAGATGGTTGAGAAGATCAAACAGTCCTAGGCAGTGGAGGTTCTTGAGATTTTGAAAGACCTTCACTAGCTTCAGGTGCATGTAGTGGTTGAGGAGGTAGTGGTTGTCTTGTTGCAGCTGCTACATACGGTGAAAGACAAAAGGCATCTAGTAATTTCTTCATGTTCTCCTCATTGCTCTAGGGATCATTCACAATCCACATGGCATTGCCAATGTAGGCTAGAATGGGGATATCCCATGGATAGGACATTAATAGGAACAACTCCTTGACATTGGCAAACTAGGAAGCAAATTGTTTGCTTTCAACATTTAACACCCTGACTACATTTTGCAATTCTTGTTAGTCATTGATTTTTTTGGCTAGGCTCTTAGCAGAGGATCTCTAATCAGTATATTTGCCCTTGAGAACCTCAAGTTCAACATTTTCCATCGCAAGCTTTTGCTTGGTGTCCTTGTGATACTTGAACTTGGCTTCATATAACAAGTACGAGCTAGCCACCTACTTTTCTAATTCTAACTACAACTATCCGGTAGTCAACATATCTAGGTTTGCATATTAGAGGTTGGCAAGCTCCATGTATTTAGTCATCTTCTCTATCTATAACTCCTTCAAGAAAATTTCTACTTTATTGTATTGATCAATCCCATCAACGATGGGCTACCATAATTTACATCCTTGTTGGAGTTACTAGAGGGTCTCATTCACCTTTGCCTTTATAACTTGAATATGTTTCTCATTTATTTCCTTCTGTAGGTTAACCTAGTCCCTGTAATGATTTTTTACTCTCTCAAATTTAAGAGCCTTTGATTTTCAAGTGGCTACTTCTATTATAGTCTTTTGGCAAAGGGCACAAACCTCCTCCATGAATAGGTTTTTGTTCTCAGCTACCAATCTCCTTAACTCTATATTTTCTTTGGCTAGTTTCTTTTGCTATTGATGGATAAAATCAGTTAATTATTGTTGATGTGCATCAATATTTTGCAGGCAATGATTTTCTACTGTCAACTACACATTCTCCTAGTGGGTTAGATCAAAGACCTTCTAAATTTTATGCTGGATGGCCTCTACCAAGGATTAGTAGAACATCATTGTCTCAATCACATCCTTAACCTCTTTCAACTTGGTGTAAAGTTGTTCAAGAGCTTTATCTCTTTTCAGTGCTAGGTTAAGAAATGTAGGGTTGGCAATTTGGGCTCTCAGTTTAGCAACTTCTATAGTTAAGTGTTAATTCATCTCCTTGGCTATTTTGAGTTACCCTTCCAAAATAATATTCTTTCCCCTTTCCTCTAGAAACTTCCACTAGGTTGCAGTTATACTATCTAAAATGTCAAAGACAACCAAATGCAGTTGGCTAGTTCCTACTAGTTGGTCTAACAGTTGTTCATGTTGTGCCATGCTTAGTCTACTACTTATGATCCCTATGGATGTTTGCACATCTTTAAGTGTAGTGATGTCTAGTATAGATGTTGTAGGTGCATTGAGTATCTCAGAGATTTTATCAATAACCACCTTTGCTACTATTTCTTACCCTTGGTATTGCATCACTAGGACTGTTGCCCCCTCACCCTCCTCCAACTGCACCAAAAGGTCATAGTATTTCTAGAAATCTCTGGGAGTTGTTGCTATTCTGAGAGAGATACCTTGGCTTCCTTCTTAAGAGGCCCCATAGCATGGGTTGCAATGGGTTCTTCTTGGGACTGGTCTTGGCCCCTTCCCATTCTTGGCCATTTTCTCTTGGTTGAGACAGTCCTCCTTTCTGTGTGTGTTTGCCTTTTGGTGTCATCTGTGGTCACAACACATCCATGGATTAGTAGATATAATGTGTAACTTAAAATATTTGAATACCTTATCTCGTTGATTAGCTACACTTAGCAATCGTTGGACCATGGTAGATTGATTATTTTATTAATTAATTTTTCATAGTAAGTGTCATTATAGCTTGTTGGAAAGGTTTAACTCTTGTAATTTGGTGTTTTAATGTTGATTCCTTAGTTAAATGTTTGTGGGAGCTAGAAAAATGTTGAAAAATTTTCTATAAAAAAAAACATCGCATTTGTGGCCCCCATGACTAAGAGCTTACCTCAAGGAGCTACAAGGTCAAAGAATGAAGGGATTTAGATAAATCGTTAGAAAGTTATGGGCTCTTGAAGGTTCTAGGCTTTGAAAATTGCAAAAACTCCTTATGCATTTGAGAGTAAATATAAAAATTTCAAAGGGGGGTTACACATATAGATAGGATTTTTGTGCTACGTTGATGGGGCTGTGTACATGCATGGGCCTTGTTTACAAGGTCTATAAATGAAATTTTCAAATTAGAATATTTCACAGAATACAAGGAATTTTTGAATGAATTTGGAGTCTATGGAATCCAAGAAAAGCCAAGAATATGATGAAATCATTCAAGGTCTTTGAAAACTCAAAAAATCAAAAATTTGATGGATAATGTATGAATTGGAGAAAAAACTTAAAGGAGCACACAGTTGGATGCAGAAGATGGGTGCACAAAAGATTCTAATTGCAATAATGCCTAAGAATAAGGTGCTTAACAAACCCAACCAAGAGATATGCAAGTGGGTCCTCTCCATAGTAGGGACATGTCCTATTTTCCCTTGCATAACCTTAACCCAAAGAGTCTATGGGCCCCATAGGTGATTAATGATTTATGAAAGTTAAGGACCAAAAACTAAGAAGATTCTACCAAATAATTCAAGTATGTGAAATAAAGACACTAAACAAGAGCATAAACATGAGCAATGAGGTGAGTCATGGGCAACATGGATGGATGATGGAGAAAGTGGAATGGAGTTCCAAATTGAGGTCATAAGAAGTCCCTTGTGAATTTGTGTTTAAATGACCTACGAAGATTCATCCTTAGTCCAGACCAAAACCAACCACTTTCAATCACTCCACATCACCACTCCAAGACCAATCCACCTCCTTGAGACACAAGAGTTTTCCCATAGAATAACCATCATTCCTTAAAGAGAAAAAAAGAGAAGTAAGATGCGAGAGAGGACCTTAGTTAGAGGGGACCTTTAGGCATGGATAACATGTTTTTCTAGTTCCATAGCTAGTTCCTATAGCCTATTTATTTGTCTAAGGGGTGTGCTTTGAATTCCCACCATTTGTTTTTGTATTTTATATTTTATTTTATATTTTTTCTTTGTTTTTTTCTTTTCTTTCTTTCTTTTGGATGGAATCACACCATGCAAACACTTATTTAACTTCCTGTTTATGGTTGACATGGAATGGTAAAAAATCCATGAAAACATTCATGCACCCAAGTAAGTAGAAGAGTACAAAGAGTATTGAGTTCCCTTGAAGTCACATCCTATGCAAACCTTTGAATCCTTCCTAATTCTAAAAACCACTAAGATCACAAATTTATTGAAGGTTTATTTAATGAAAGGAACCTCATATTCCAAAAATGAGAAAAACCGTAGATTTTTGTGGATGGGTGGATGTCGTGGACTCACTACCTATTTCATGAAAAAGAAACCATGCCTTAGTCATCATTACAAAGGTTCAAAAATAGAAACTAGACATTAGCAAACAAAAACATTAAGCACAAACCACCATTAGCAACAGCTACAACACCACTGTGTCTTGTTGGCACAAAGCATGTTTATTAACAAAGATTAGAAAATCACACTAAAATAAAGTAAAATATATAAGAAAGTGTAACATATTCAAGAAAAATTTAAATGTCTTAATGATGGTGTAAAACAAAAAATTGTTGTAAAATAGAAAAAGGTTTTAAAATGAAAAAGGTGTAAAATAAATAATTTGCAAAAAAAAAAAGATGTGTAAAACAAAAAGATGAAAAAATGAGGATCCACTCAATAGACTAGCATGTATGGCTATCTCCCCATAACTAAGTTAGAAAAAGAAGATATAAAAAATTGAGCAAGGTTGTCCATCCATTGAGGTGTTGCTTCCACTAGCTTGCATGGGTTCATAAAAAGGTTTGACTTATTGCATGTTGACCAACTACTTTTCTTTGGGCTCTCAAATTTGTAGATCAACATGGCCCTAGAAAGAAAGGTTTCATAAATGATGTAAGGCCCTTTCCACAATGTCTAGAACTTAGTTTGTTAAGGTACATGTGTGAGGTTCTAGTAAAGAACCTTATTTCCTAATTGAAATCTCTATTTTTTTATTCTAAGTTCATGATGCTTTTTGTTGAATGCCTTGTGCACTTCATTCAAGGATAGAGCTACCAATAAATTTTTATTTAGCACATTTAGGTTGATTTATCTTTCTTTTTGTGTTAGGCTAAGGTCAAGATCCAAGTCATAGGCTATTGAAAGTGTACAGAGCTCGAATTGGATAGGTAGAGTTGGTAATTTTTCATACACCATCTCATAGGAAGAGTAGCCTATGGGAAGTAGTAGTATGCCTAGAGGGCATTGTTTAATTTTGTGCTCCAGTCGCTCCTATATTTGTTAATAGTTCTTGTTAGGATCTTTATGATCTTCCTATTGGTAACTTCTACTTGACCACTGGCTTGGAGATGGTAGGGTGTTGTTAATTTATGTTCAACCCCCAAGCATTGCATAAGCTTGCAAAAAGTAGCACCTGTAAAATGGGTTCTGTTGTTAGAAATCAGTGCACACGGCACCCCAAACCTATTTACAACATTTTTTTGTACAAAATGCATAGCAGTGGATGTTGTATAGTCAATGATGGCTACTGCTTCTAGCCATTTTATGTAGTAATCAATAGTAACCATTATATATGTCTTTCCATTTAACATGGGTGTGATAGAACCCATGAAGTCAATGCCCCATATGTTAAAGGGTTCTAGTGGTTGAATTCATTGTTGAGGTCCCTTCATTCATATGGACATCCCACCATCTCATTGATAGCATTTACAAGAGCAAATAAATTGGTGGTTTTCCTTAAGCCAATAGTATCCTACCATTAGAATTTTTATGACCATGCATCTTCCTACATAGTGACCCCCACAAGGACCTTTGTGAGCATTTTGGAGAATGTGTAATTCATCAATAACAGGTACACACCAACAAACTAGGCCATTGGTGCACACCTTGTAAAGGTGTCTATTGATTTCCATGAATTGTTTGGCCTATTGAAGAAACTATTTTTTCTTCCTGTAGTCCAAATCTTATTACATCTCTTGAGTAAGAAGATAAGTGAGAAGGCCATCATACCATTTTGGTTCTGCAAGAATTTGTTCATTTATTGCATCAACAAAGAGGAGTTCATCTCAGAATTTATTAGAGAGTGGCCTCTCCTCCTCTTTATTAGCCCATTGTAACTAAGAGAGATGGTTAGTAATCAAATTCTCAGTCCCCTTTTTTGATCTACCATCGTAAGATCAAATTCCTACAAGATCACCAACCACTATATGACATGGGGGCTCACTATTGGCTTGTCCATTAGGAAGTAAATGGCATTATGGTCACTATGCATAAATACTTTATATCCAAGCACATAGTGCTTGAATTTTTCTAGATCATACACCATCGCCATTAGTTCTTTCTCTATGGTGGTGTAATTAAGCTATGTACCCACAATGCTTCAACTTGTGTAGTGGATATAATATGGATATTTTTGATCATCCAACTATGTAAGCATAGCTCCCAAGGTGTAATTAGATGCATCTATCATGATATGAAATAATCTGGACCAGTTAAGTGCTCATAGAATTAGAGTCTCTATGAGCTTCTACTTAAGGCTCTAGAATGTTTTTTTACATTCCTTGGTCCAGATGAATGAAGAATATTTCTTTGTTAGCTTGACCAATAGTTTTGTAATCTTAGAGAAATTCTCTATGAATCATGTTAGTAACCAGTGTGTCTAAAGAATGACTAAACATCTTTAACAATTTCTATTTGGCAAGTTATTCCTTAGATGACCCTTATCTTTTTAGGGTCCACCTCAATCCCTGCTTAAGAAATTCTATGTCCTAGTACAATGCCCTCCTAGACCATCAAATGGCTCTTCTGCTAATTGAGTTGAAAATTTGTCTTCACACACCTTTTAAGCACTTGCTCGAGGTAGTTCAAGGCTTGCTCAAATGTAGCACCATAGGTGGAGAAGTCATCCATGAAGACTTTCACTCCGCAACCAATTTGTTGTTGAAAAATGCTCAAGACGAAGCATCGAAATGTTATAGGAGCATTACACAGATCAAAAGGAATCTTTTGATATGAAAAAGTCCCTTAGGGACTCATGAATTTTGTTTTGGCTTGATCCTCTAGCGCAATATAGATTTGGTTATAGCCACTATAACCATCTAGAAAACTATAATAGCAATGACGAGATATAGTGTTTAATACTTGATCCACAAATGACAATGGAAAGTGATCTTTGAATGTTGCCATACTCAATAGCTAAAACTTGATGCAAATCCACCACTTGCTGCCTTTCTTTGGCATAATCATGAGTGGACTAACCCACTCACAATCTATAATGGGATAGATAAACCTTACCTTGAGGAGTTTTTTGATTTCCTCTTTAATGATATGATGCTAGCATATCCTAGGATCAATCCCTATGAGTTTAAGATATGACCAAGCAAAGGTTGTTGGCCATTTGTTGACCACCTTCAATAGCATCCATTGTTGTTTAGGAACAAGATTAGCATTGATTATTACTGGCTTGCCATTTGTCAAAAATGCATAATCCATGTTGGTAGGTAGAGTTTTCAATATCAAGGGCTCTTGTTTAAAATTTTTAGCGATTTGCAACTCTTCCCAATAGGTATCATCATTTGCATTATCAAAGAGTTGGTGATGAACTTGCTTTAGTTTATCTATGCTTTTAATATAGGCACATGTTAGACTCTTAGCAAGTTTCATGCAAAGTGTGTTGCTTCTAAGATCAGCTATCAACCGTTGGGTGTTCTCTTGCTTTGTGGCAACTACATATAGGAACATTTGGATTTCAAATTCATCTACATACTATTTTCATGCTTTGATGGATGTGCTATTGATAGATTAGATTTTTTGCACATAGTTTTACTCGGTATCACTATACATGATGCATTCAACATTTTTCTTCTTGATCTTTCCAAATTCATTCTCCTTAGAAATTTTCAAGGAAAGATCTCTTATGTCCGTTCATGCATCAATAGTACTCAACCATGCCCTTCCCATAATAATTGGGAAGTCTCCCTTACAATTTTCAACCTTGACCACTAGAAAATCAGCACAAACAATGGTTACAATGTCCTTCACAAGTCCCAAAGGAACCATGATTAACTAGTCTACGAATTCTAGATGGATATTACTCTTCTTAAGAGGTGGTAGGATCCATTCTTTGTACATGTCATGGAAAATTAGATTGACATTGGAACCTGAATCAGGAAGAGCCTTGCATGGCTCATGTCCAATGATCTACAAGTAGATGAGAGGACTTTTAGGGTTAGATATTTTCCTGGGAAGGTTGCCAACCTTGATCCAATTATATACAACATGGGTTAACATGATAGTGTGGATCTTAGGAGGTGTTTGGTTTGAAGGGCTCTCAAAAGGATTCGATGCAAAGGATGATGGAGACATAGGATAGCCATTTTCATTAGTCTATGAGAAATTTAGACTATTGGATCTAAAGAATGTTGATTTTTAGGATTTGGATTCTGAACCATTTGGCTAGAAAGCCGGCTATAAGTTGATGGCCTTAGTAGTGTTAGGTTGTTGTAATTATGATGGAATTTCATCTTGCATAGATGGAGTAGGAGGTAACTGGGTGGAGGATGGAAGAGAATGTGTTAAAGGATGATAAGGATGATAGGGATATGGGGTTTCTCCTCTAGTAGATGGAGAATGATTTTTGTGATACTTTGGAGGGTAGTAGTGATGCTAAAAAGAAATGTGACTAGAAGAGTCATGTGGAGACATTGGTTGCTGAACATAGTACCCATATGGATCTAGCTGCCTCTAAGAGTACTACTACCTTGGTGGTGGTATCCCCCATGACTGTGGTTGTTGCCATTGTTGGTATTGCTCATATGGCTATGGTAGAGCTCCACTTGGATAATAAGTTTGTTGTTGCTAGTGGAACTACCTTGGATTTCCTTGAGGATAATGCAATCTTCTAGGTTCTTGCCTTCTTGCCAATCTAGAATTCAGAGTGTATGCCCCAAACTCTTGCAAGTGTGACATGATAGAACAACACCTCTTAGGATGTTTGTATTGGTAGATGTCACACCTACCATTATCATCTAATTCTGTCTCCACAAGTTCTTCTACTACAGTAGTTATGCCCTTACCCCTTTGGTAGGCACATTCAACTTCTTTCTGCCTCCTACGATTATGGTCATTACTATGCTCTCTTAATTCTTTTGCAATCTTTAGAGTAGTTTGATATTTTTCATTCAACAAATCCCACATTTTATTTGCCTTGGTTGAAATTTCAAATAGATTTTCTGATTGGCAGGGTCTTTCTGTTCACCACCTCATCAAGTTGTGATTCCTCCCCATTATCACAAAATCAGACCTCCCTTTTTCTAATGGAAGGATCCCTATTATATTCCTCAGTACTTTCTTGTTTTTTTAACTCTTCTTCTTCTTTTACTACCTACTCTATTAGCCTTTGGATCTAATGAACTCCAAGTTCTGATAGTCTTCCTTAGACATAAACCCCAAGAGTTCTTTTCATTTCTGATTTGAGTCCATCTATGATGTGGTGAAGTTGTTCCTGCTGAGAATAACCATGGCCAAGGCATTGGTGTATGAGAGAATAGTATCTACCCATGGTGGCATCCAAGGGTTCATGTATTCCTTGCTTCTATCCTTAGATTTGCCTTCTCAAATTAGACACTCGAGAGTACATCTGATATTTATCATTGAACAACTCTAACATTGTACTCCACCTATGGATGGATTTCGGCTCCAAGGACGAATACCAGCTTTTGGCTTTCTTGATGAGTATCCTAGGAAATAACTTTAATTTCTGTCAATAATTTTCAATATTTTGTAAGGCATAGGCATCATGAAAGGCTTAAAGATGTGTTTGCAGATTAGAGTTATATCCCCCCTCAAATTTTGGAATATTGTTCATGTCAAGTCCCTTGATTCGACTATCTTTTACATGCCTAGTTGGAACTTTCATTTCCTCTTTGATATTCAATATACTCCAAGTTGCTAGCAAAAGCTCATCATCATCATTATTTCAATGATGCTTCTGATGTCCTCTACTACCCCTTCATTCATGGTGGGCCTGGCGATCATTATTGTCCTATTATTCACCTTCATCATAGTTGTTCTTTTGGTGGCATTTGTTAGAACTAGAAGAAGATGTAGATGAAGAGGATGAAGAAGGAGAAGGACTACCACCACCATGGTATCTACCATTTCCTTTATGTTTTTCACAACCACATTCATTACCTTTCTTGTCATCTTGATGCTTGCTCAAGCCCCTACTTGGACTCCCACTTTTGATTGAACTTATATTGTTGATAGTGGATTACAGCTTCATATTGAAGCCCCATTACCAATATCAAGGGGTGGAGAATCTTCATGTTGAGAGCCCCAAGAAGGAGGATCCTCATTATTATTTTGGTTATGCAAGAACAAGGGATTGGTAAAGTGTTTCTCCTTCATCACCTCATGGTGCTTCTCCTAGTTCATCATCTTTCTCTTACTCTTCAACATCTAGTTTTAACAAAGATGAACGTAGGTATATAGATAAAGCTTTACTATGGGGTCAAGATAAAGATAGAAATCAAACCCAATAGCAAAATCAAAGACATCAAAATGAGCATAGACAATATCATCACAATTAGACAACTAGAAATATAGATTATCACCATGATATATTTGATATAGATGAACCCTTGTTGGATACTAGAGACCTGACACAGATTTGGAAGGCTATTCAAATACCTCAATCGCATCAAAGGGATAGCCACATCAAATGGCTTGATAGGGGCAACATTTCTAAATTTAGGGGAGGCTATAATTTTGATCCACAACATCATTTACAAGCCTTCCATGATGCCTATGCCTTGCAAAATATAGAACGTAAGTTGAAACACCACAAAAAATTTTGGCTAACACTTGAAGACAGAAATTAAGCTAAGTCATGTTGGTCCTTAGCATGACCAAGCTTAGAAGCCTCAAAAATAGCATCAAACGAAGTCAAAGCAAGCAAGTAAAAGTTCCCTGTGACCCACAGAATACTACGATGACATTCGGCATCAAACTTGGCAAATTTTGAGCTCAAAATACTTGGTTTTCACTAAGTATGCATCCTATACGCTGGCCTACACATGCCCAGGGTAAGGCCCAGCGTACAGCAACTTTTGGGGCTCAAAAACTCCTCAAAACATGCTAAAGTGGAGTGTCTAGACCCCCCAGGACCTTCCCCAGGGTCCCCAGCAGGTCGCAGGCACTTGAAGATCTTATTTTGGGCTCCAAATGATGATCTTCCATTCCTATACGCCCAGCGTATACCATATTTCTAAATTGTACGCACCCGGTCGACATGCCACGTGTCTCCCAACCCGATTTTCCCAGTAAACCCCCCCCTATAAAAAGCCCATTTTTCCGTGAATTTAAGGGTTGGAAAAATAAAACTCCCAGGGCGCACAAGAGACATAGACGTTGCGGACTAGAGCTCCAAAACCCTCTTACGCTGGAGAGCCCTGTACGTCGTACACACAGTCTCTACGCTCCGCCTGCCTTGCGAACTAACCAAGTCATCCCTGCACACGTCGGGGCCTTTCGTCCGCCTTGTGTCAAAGCCACAACTGTGTTTGGACCGATGCACTTTGTAATCAATTCTCAATACAAAACAGTTTCCATTTTGCTCAGATTTATTGTAGTTTTCTTCGTTTTTTAGTTTACGTTTACAGGCTCATTTACATTATCGTGCTTGTTTA
>MNCI01018178.1:494513-546989 GCA_015680685.1 Gnetum montanum
TACAGCATCTACGCTGCCAAACTGAAACCCCAGCGTCTACGCTGCTAACAGACTACAGCGTCTACGCTGCCAAACTGAAATCCCAGCGTCTACGCTGCTAACAGAATACAGTGTCTACGCTGCCAAACTGAAATCCCAGCGTCTACGCTGTTAACAGACTACAGCGTCTACGCTGCCAAACTAAACCCCAGCGTCTACGTTGCTAACAGACTACAGCATCTACGCTGTCAAACTAAGCCCCAGCGTCTACGCTAACTTTGTTTCAAATTCCTAGCGTCTACGCTCCTACAGTGTTTTTACGCTTTCTACAGTGCTTTTACGCTTGCTACAGTATTTACGCTGCTACAGTACTGCTACAGTACCACGGTAGTGTTTTTCCAACAAAAACACCCAAAACGGGCCCGTTTCAAAGCCGAATTCACTGCGATTCGCACCTACTTCAAACCAGTCTAAGTCCTAACGACCACCAACATCGATTACCTTGTCTAAGCACACATTACCATGGAATCATCCCAAAAATCCAATGCACGTGCCCTCATAGTCCCCACACAAGAACAGTATAACTACATCTGTGTGAAGATTCAAGCCAACCTTCCTCTTGACACCATAGAACAAGAGGCAAAACGAAACTTCGAGCACATATACATGGGAGGTCACGAATTCGTCCCCTCTGTATATGACATCATCCCCCTTTCTGAACCTCAGCATAAACTCATCTCCCAGCTCCTTCTGGCAAGGAGCCAAAACTCATGGTGACCCAATGAGGAGCCCCAAAACCAACATGAAGTAGATGACTTCGAGGCACAATCTGAACCTAAGGATTCATACCACACCCTCAATCCCCATGCCTACGTGAACCCAGCACTCCATCCTCGCATGGGACAGACAACCACTCACCAAGTGTCAATGAGCACACAAGCACCGGTATCCCAACAGAGATTAACCACCCCCATCTCCACCCAGTACATACCACATGTGCAAACACATGGGGCCACGTTCACTACATCGACCCCGCACATCCAGGGTGTCACTTCACAGTTTGTGGCTAGACAAGGAACCATACCCCTTGTTCAACAACCCACTCACTTCAATGTGCCACACCCCACAACCACAACTCTAAACATCGCTCCACAACAACAAATTAGAACCCAACAACCTCCCCAACCAACCAGTCTGCCTACCGCTCAAGAGTGGGCAGACGTAAAACAGATGATGCAAGTGTTAGCGGATGAGGTAAAGCAACTCAAAGCTGACAACACTGAACAAGTTAAAGTACTAGATTTCTATCGCGATGATCCAATTAGCTCTTCAGTGCCACCATTAGCTTTACCCAAGGGAATCGCATTGCCCCAGTTAACCAAGTACAATGGGGAGGGAGATCCAAATGCTCACTTAGTTACATTTCGATCAGAAACTCTATTGCTTCAAGCTTGGCCCCACGCAATCTTGCGAGTGTTCGCTATGTCCTTAACGAGCGTAGCCTTAGACTGGTACCGAGCCTTGCCTCGTAACTCCATATCCTCTCTAGAGGATTTGTTACATCAGTTCGTTACCAGGTTTAAGTACAACCTCAAGCCTAAAGCCACACTAGATAGTATGATACAGGTGAAACAAGCACCATTTGAGCCTGTGCAAAAGTTCATCCAACGATGGAGTGCAGCCCTTAACGAACTTCATGAGCCCATCCCTGAAAAGTATTTGCTTACAATTCTGAAGGGAGCCATGAATGACTTCATTAAGTCAAAACTGTACTACCTAAGCGCTCAAACGTTGAGCCAAGCATTCACACAGATCAAGAACATTGAACAAGCTGCACAAGCCAGCAATGACCCCGCCTATGTGGCTTACAAGAACCAACACGTTGCCAAACAAAAGGCAACAACGGAAACTGTGGCCGCAAGCACAAAAACAACTAACACCAGTACCAACCCGCCTACAACAACAGGGGCCACCCCAAGGCCCAACTTTCAGCGCAAAGATCGCTCTAAGTACACACCGCTACCTGCGAGACCTTCGGAACTACTAGAGCACCTCCTTAAAGCCGGGCAAATCCAATACAAACACGTAGCGGAGAATGCTCGCCGAAGACACGATAGGTACTGCGAGCTACTAAGGAATCCCACCTTAGCAGCACCAAATGAGCCCCCAGTTCCACGACACTTCAAACTAGACCAATTTTGTCATTACCACCAGATGTCTGGTCACAATACCGACACCTGTCATGCGTTAAAGGATGATCTACAAGCAATGATAGAACGGGGCCAACTAAACACCAACACCCTGAATCAACCGAGCAGAGACGATGCCCCCTATGTCATAAACTCCATTGGCATAGATAGTAAGCCTAAACCTGTGCGGCAACCTTTTGTGATTCGTGTGCCTCCCAGCAAGGCAACAATCCCCTCCACCTCCATGAGCAAGGGGCCTCCCATCGTCATCAAGGTGCCACCTAGAGCATCGATGACACCTTTCGTGGTCAAAGTACCACCACCACAAACGTCCGCTAAGACGTTAAACTGGCAAGATCCAACGCAATCCCGAGCACCGAAAACACCCTTTGTGGTCAAAGTACCACCACAGACGTCCGCTAAGACGTTAAACTGGCATGTTGCACCAACGACAACAGCAAAGAAACCCTTCGTTATCAAGGTGCCACAACAAGCTAGTCAAACAACAACGACACCTCCCAAACTACCATTTGTCATAAAGGTGCCACCACGCGATGGCCCCTCACCTACCCAGTGCCCAACCGTAGGAAACATCTCAACCTCCCCTCCCTTAAGAGTCAACCCTGCCAACAACACGGATAAGCCTACCAAATGGCAGCAGAAGAGGACAAACGAACAACGAACAATACCAACAGCTGAAACAAAGGATACACCTAATATACAACAACTAAACACTGGGGGCCCTACCCCTAATCCCAAACAAACCAGGCCCAAGCCCTCAACCCATATAGAGGCAACCAACACAACGGCAGACAACACAGACTTTGTAGCTACACTGGCCCAGGTGAAACAAACGCTCAAACAAAAGAACACAACCATGAGTTTGTACGACCTGGTCATGACGTCATCGGCTCATCGTGAAGCCTTAGCACAAACACTAGCGTCCATTCCTGTTACAGAGAACATCCCTGCTAACATGGAATCCATCCGTGCAATGATTTCACAACACACACCACAAGAATTGGGTTCCAACACCTTAGCCTTCCGTGACGATGCAGTTAAAGTCAACCCCAAACGAGGGGAAGTCACAACAGCTCCATTATCGATTAGTGTACGTGTTGGGCAATGTACCATTCGTAGAGTGCACGTTGATGACGGTGCGGCAACAAACGTAGTTCTATACTCCGTCATCGACAAACTAGGCATGGCAGATGAGATCATGCCAACAAAAACCATGTGTTTAAAATCTTTCAATGGATCATGTGTCACAGTTAAGGGCACAATCAACTTAGCCTTTGTGGCAGGTGAACAATTCCCCACTAGCGCAGAATTCACTGTCATAGAAGAGATGCCCAGTTTCAACATGATTCTTGGTAGACCTTGGCTAGCACAACAACGAGCCGTTTCCTCACCGATACATCAAGAAATCCACCTTCCATACGAAGGTGGACAAGTCATTATACATGGCGACAACACTCCTTTTCAAGCTGACCACAACATGGACATGTCACAGGTCTTGAAAGAGGAGCCTCTTGAAGCAACACCCACAACAACAAACACAACACCTAGAGCTAAAATGCCCGAACAAGGGGTAAAAACTGAAAGCCTCCTAGAGAAAACTAGCACGCCTCCTAGACTATGTCTGACTAAGAAACAACCACATAATCAAGACTCCCTTACGGCCAAAGACACGTCTAATCCCCGCCCACTCTTCACCTTTGTTCGTTGTGCATACGTCACCTTAGTTTGCATTGCACTAGCTTGCACGCTTGCATGTGGCCCGAAAAGGCCTTAAACTAAACCGTGGCCCGAAAAGGCCTTAAACTACCACCTTTTCACTTTATTTTCTATTCACTTGTGCATTTCAATTCATGTTTTCTGCAGTGGCTATTTAACATTGTTTTCTCTAGTTTCTTTTGTTTACAGGATCGTACGGACGCACATGTATGCATCCACCCTGACAGTCCTGGCATCATGACTTAAAAATGATACCACAGAATGTCCTGACATCATGACGGTAAATCGACACCACAGAGCTCTGTCCGACATGACACTAAACTATCACACTCATTCACCAGAGTCCACTAAGACTATAAACTAGCTTTCCTCTTCATAGTCTGCTACGACTATAAACTAGTATTCTACCGTCCGCTACGACGATAAACCGGCAATGTCCAACGGGTTACGATGAAAAACTAACCCATGATAGTCCGCTAAGACTGTAAACTAGCCAGATCATTTCTAGCACATTCATCTGCTACTGTAATTCTTGACATGCCTGCTGCATCATTCATCACATCGGCTTTGACAACACTATTGCTGCTCATTCTGTTTGCCTCAAGTTTCACATGGCGTCTCCCTTTGCATCAGTCACATTCATGCCTGAAGTGTTCACTAACTCATTCACTTGTGGTTTTCTTGTCTTCTTGAAGTTGTGTTTGCAGGATGACACCCAGTGGGGCTCGTACACGGATACACTTCATCACGGTGACAAGGGGCCACATTGTTTCTGACGCACACAACTAGGTTAATCAATCTGGTCAAAAGTACATTCCCAGTTCCCAATACATTCTCCATTTCCCCAACACTCTTATTCCCTTTCCTACCCAGTTACATTTCCCAGATACACCCAGTACACCCCAAAAATTTGAGCCTACTGTTACATGCTATGACACTCTCAAGCGACTGCAACACACAATATGGCACATGAGCATGAGTGCAAAATTGAAAGAAAGCTCTTTCCAAAAAAATACAAAAGAAAAAAAGGGCAAAAACAAAAAAGAAATAGAAAGAAAAAGAAAAGAGCAAAATGAACCACAAGACCTTTGGCACTTCCCATAAGCCCCAGGAGGGAAGGTAGTTGTCTTGGAAACAAACACTCATGTCTCAAAAGCTCAAGTAACATCTCATTGCGTAGCTTTGGCTCTCCACCAACAGGTTTTCTTTAACACCAAACAAAGGGTCTATTCCTCCAGAGAACGTAACCCACCATCACATGGCCAACAAGTCCTCTTAAACACTAAACAAGAGTCTTGTTCCGCCAAAGGATACACATCTCACGCCTTGATTCCGAGTGTACTAAACGATGGCTATTGATAAGGATCAACATGACCCATGTACACACTAGAGCATCCCCTTTACCATGCGCAATCCCTTGATCAGTTCCCCATCCCCATAATTTACATCTCCCAATCCAACTACAAGCTTCATTTCCCAATCCCAAGTACTTTTGAACACAGTGCGATGACATCTGGCCAAGTGCCAAAGGACAATGTTTCTACCGAGTTTGCTTGTGGTGTTTTGTACTTCTTTGTCGATGCCTCTCGGGTCAATTCCTCCAGACATCAACAAAGAGGGGCCACTGAAACACCACAAAAAATTTTGGCTAACACTTGAAGACAGAAATTAAGCTAAGTCATGTTGGTCCTTAGCATGACCAAGCTTAGAAGCCTCAAAAATAGCATCAAACGAAGTCAAAGAAAGTAATTAAAAGTTCCCTGGGACCCACAGAAGACTACGATGACATCCGGCATCAAACTTGGCAAATTTTGAGCTCAAAATACTTGGTTTTCACTAAGTATGCATCCTATACGCTGGCCTACACATGCCCAGCGTAAGGCCCAGCGTACAGCAACTTTTGGGGCTCAAAAACTCCTCAAAACATGCTAAAGTGGAGTGTCTAGACCCCCCAGGACCTTCCCCAGGGTCCCCAGCAGGTCGCAGGCACTTGAAGATCCAATTTTGGGCTCCAAATGATGATCTTCCATTCCTATACGCCCAGCGTATACGCTGCTACAGTGTTTCAGCGTAAATGCTACAGTGTTCCAGCGTAATGCTAGAGTGTTCCAGCGTAATGCTACAGTGTTCCAATGTAAATACTACAGTGTTCCAGCGTAATGCTATAGTGTTCCAGCATAAATGCTACAGTGTTTCAGCGTAAATGCTACAATGTTTCAGCGTGAATGCTATAGTGTTTCAGCGTATACGCCTAGCGTCCACCCAAGTTCACACGCCCAGCAAGTCCAGCGTATACGCCGGCCTGATGTAGCGTATACGCCCAACGTATACCATATTTCTAAATTGTACGCACCCGATCGACACGCCACGTGTCTCCCAACCCGATTTTCCTGGTAAACCCCCCCTATAAAAAGCCCAGTTTTCCGTGAATTTAAGGGTTGGAAAAATAAAACTCCCAGGGTGCACAAGAGACATAGACGCTGCGGACTAGAGCTCCAAAACCCTCTTAGGCTGGAGAGCCCTGTATGCCGTACACACAGTCTCTACGCTCCGCCTGCCTTGCGAACTAGCCGAGTCATCCCTGCACACGTCGGGGGCTTTCGTCCGCCTTGTGTCAAAGCCACAACTGCGTTTGGACCGGTGCACTTTGTAATCAATTCTCAATACAAAACAGTTTACATTTTGCTCAGATTTATTGCAGTTTTCTTCGTTTTTCAGTTTACGTTTACAGGCTCATTTACATTATCGTGCTTGTTTACGGTTTACATTTAATGTGCATTGTTTACGTATAGCCCAACGTGTTGTAGCGGCAAACGTTGGGGAAGTCCTTGTTTGATCCGCGTGCGGACCATTTAAGGCACTCTTCCTTCGTCCGTTCCAGCTTGCCCTCAAGCGGAGGCAGGGTCAACTGTGCTTGTCCGTAGATCTTTCGGTGCTCGTAACGTTCCAACCTTGCACCGACGATTTCAGTCAGTACATAAGTGGAAAAAGCTTAAGCTCTTTCCTAGAATACTAGTAGATGAAGTTAAATTTGGTATAAATCGTTGGAACCAAATTCAATTCATCGGTGATCTATAATGCTAAAACTCAATGAAAAATACCAAACCTATGCGAGAGTGTCAAACTTGAGAAAATAATTCCAAGGATGGAAGCAAGAAAATCATGAATCCTTGAATGTGGCCTTGGATAGATACCATTCTCTACTACATAGATGTCCAAGCCATGATTTCTCTCAGAAAGAGCCACTTTTCCACATCATATATGGGCTTCATAATCAAACAAGGGATATCCTTAGGACTTATGCCCAAGGTCGATTATACAAACTGAGAGCCCATCATATACAAAGGCTAATCAAGTGGGTGAAAAAAGAAGAATGAGATCTATGTAAACTAGTGAATGTAGAGGAATATAACTAGGACCTAACTCTTTAAAAGAAGAGGGTACATATCTATGATGAAGAAAAGGAGGCAACTCTCGATGAGGTGATTTCACAACAAACCTTGCCAATACAAAATTCTATTAAGGACCTTGAAGTAAGGCTAGATAAGATGTGGAAGTTGATGAATGACAAAGTTACAACTTATGTGAAGACCATAGATGAGAGAGTAAAGTGACAGAAATCAAGTGATCAAAAAAAGAAGAGGAAAAAGAACCATGAAACAAATAGGAACACTTATAAAAAAAATGAAAAATAGCTATAGAAGAAGAGGCTATAAACTCAACCACAAAAGAGGATGATGGATGTGACATCTACCTATATGATCATCTAAAGGGTTATTGCCTAGTTATGTTACATCTACATGAGTATGGGGCTTTTTCTTTAAATCCCAAGTTCGTACAAAAGCAAATTCCTAGGAAATTATCATATTCATTAGGTAATTATAAATAGTCCTACAACCAACCATACTATCCAAGTGGGACTTTTTATTAGCTTCAAAACTACTATTAAATATAGTGGCAAAACCCATAGTTATGGAGAAGGCCATTATCAAACCAACACTACCCTTATTGCCAATTGAACCTATACAAATATTACATTGAACAACCTATTTTCTTGACTAGTTCTACTTCTTCTACCTCAAATCACTACTACAACTCTCTTGAATATCATCAACCTGCAACAACTTCTGAAGGATCACCACTTCACACCTCTCACCCTCCATCATATCCTTAATATTCACATACTTCCCTCCACCATATGTCATCACCAATAACATAGAAATGTTTGACACCAGAACATTAATGAAAGAATGCCACTTATGCTATGAACATACACGGAAATGATAATTCTAGTAGATCTCAACCACAACCTCAAAAATGTCCTTTCTATAGGGTAGTTTCCATGCACAAGTACAAAACTGATAGACCTACTAGCACATCAAAACCAAAACAAGGACAATCTAGTGTAGCATCCTTCCTTGCTAGAACAATGTCTCCTGATCATACACAAAAGCCAACAACCATCACCACTCCAACATAAGACAAAATATAATCCTATGATTGTGGGGAAACAGAAACCTCCATGCATCACTACTAATAATAATGGATGTAACTATGGGCCAAAGGTTCAAGATATTAATAGAACCCCTATACTGACTCAGCATAAAGTTCAGAAACAAGTGTGTAAGAAAAAACTAGTTTATGCAGTAGCCACTAAACCAAAAGATACCCAATGGCTTGGAAATAAGAGTGCAAAATCATTTAGAAGATGCATGGAACCAACCAATCCCCTTATTATCTCTTGTCCTACCTTTACGCTTAGTCATGGGGGAGATGCCCCATCCTAAATCAAGAACTAATAAGTGTTTTCCACGTTTTTTGTTTTACAATTTTTTATCATTTTCCTATTTGTTCCAAAATTTTCCAACTCTTCATATGTTTTCCNGTTTTTTGTTTTACAATTTTTTATCATTTTCCTATTTGTTCCAAAATTTTCCAACTCTTCATATGTTTTCCATTTCTTAATATTTTTATTTTATTTATATTTTTCTCTTTTTTTGAGCTATTTTCTTTATGTTTTATGAATTTATTTTATGTTTTTTGTCAATAATATTACTAGTTATGATGTAGAAGTCAATGCTATGTGTTGTGTTTTTGTGCTATGCTATCAAGATGATTGCGTAAGTAATTGTGTAAAGTAGTGAGACCACCTCATCCATCCCTCCAGTTCTCTAAATAAAAATATCTTTTATCATAAAAGCAATTTGGTTCTTCTTTCATGAAATTAAAATTCATTAATGATCATTACACCTTGAAGAAAGAGGAAATGACCAAGTGGCAATGGCAAAGGATGTGACCTCAAGGGAACTTTTTAGGTTCTCTTCTTGACTTCCTTCATGTGGTTTATGACTCCTCTTGGAATGTATCATCACTCCTTCATTGACCAATAAAAAGGAAGCTATGTATTTGCATGGTGTGGTTTCCATTTCAAAAAATACTTAAAATTCAAAAAAAAAGAGAAAGAAAAAGAAACAAAAAATAAAAAAAATAAAAAATAAAAAAAAATAGAATTCAAAGTAAACCCCTTAGATGCAATAATAGACTATAAGAACTAGTTATGGGGCTGGAAAGATGTGTTACCCATGCCTGAAGGTGCCCCTCTAACTAAGGGCCTTTCTTCTTCTCTTTTCTTCTATGTTTGGAGTGATGATCATTCTTTGTGGTGATTGTGGACTCATGGCAGTAAGTAGGAAGGAACACATTAATGTGAGGTCACTATTATTGGTATGGAACTGGTTCGAACTTGGATGGATAGGTATGATGATCATTTTAATTACATTTGACACAAGAACCTATTGCGAACATGGTTAAGTACGTCACATTCCTATCTCTGCAATCCATTTTCATCCCATTATTCACATCATTGCTACATACAATTATGAGCATTTTGGTTTTGTGTAGCATAGTGCAGCATCCCAACCAAGGTAGTTTTGTGTTGTTTGGAAGAAAGACATGATCTACATTTAACTTCTAAGGTGTCCATGGACATCTTTAGAAGTCATTATGCAAGGGCATTTTGGCAAGAGCTTGCTTTGGAGAGGATCCACTTGCATAAATTTTGTTAATCATGGCTTTGAACTAACCTTCACATATTCTAGAACATTAGTGATGATTTCTCTGAATTTATGCATGCTTTTGGAACTACTTCTTATCAATTTTAATTAATTTTCCTATTTCTCTATCTCAATATCCTTCATCTTCCAAAAACTTTCCTGGCCATCTTTGGCATTGGACCTTTGGTTTTAATTATTTGAAAACTTATGCACTTCCAAAGTTACACTTATTAGTTATGGGGGCTAGGGATTCCTACTTTGAAATTTTTCTAAAATCCTATTTTCGAACATTATGGTAACTAATAGTAATTAACCAAAATAAGGTGAACAACTTGATGATTTCAGTTACCTCATAGCCTTGGGCATAGTACGCTATCATCACCTGGTGCTTAAATGCAAACTAAGAGATCTAAAAAGGGTTAATCATTAAGGAAAATCTACCAAAACTAATGTTGATCCTTTGGTGACTGCAAGTGATGCAAAAAGAGACACCTAAGAAAGACAGTCTTTTTCCAAGCATAAAAACAAAGCTAAGAGAGGGATAATGGAGGATATGCCCATGGATAAATAGTAGCACATATAGGATAATGGCTCAAACATCACATGATTTCTCAATCCATGGGATGGTGGGAAGAAATTTAAATCCATCCTTTAAGAAAATTTTGCATAACTAGAGAAGGATCAACATAACAATCAAGGTTTAAATGTCTACCACCACTAGCGATAACAAGAAGAACCATATTCAATAAATTTTTGGAGACCTCTACAAATTTTGTAATCTTCAATGTCTATCCAATCATTTTGTCACTTTTTCATTTTATCTACATCCACTCAAATAAAATTTTGTAATGCAGCACTTAGAGTCAATCAATAGTTAGTTAGTCAATAATTTCATACCTTCTCAATATTTTGTAAAGAACTTGTTCCTTCTTTTGTTAACTCTAGGATGAGGTTCGATTCATTGGTGGGATCACATCAATGTAGCTACATTAATGTAGCCATATTGACGCAACTGTGTTGACGTAATCCCATTGACATGTATGCATCGACATGTGCACATCAATGCAATGTATGTTTTCACCTATAAATACATGTGCTCCCACTATGTATTTGACATTCTTTTATCAATAGAGTAGCTGAACTCTTGTAGTTTTATTCCATAATCTTAGAGAATACTCAGTGAGTGCCCACAGTGTGGATCTAAGTTAGTTGTACGATGTCTTATTCGAGTGACAATGTACTTGGAAACATTCCATGAATAGCAATAAGATCGAGATTGATTCTTATTCATTAGATCACTTTGACTTAGATTAAATTTACTTTTAATGTAATTTGTATTTCATGTACTTAGTTAATATTTACATTTCCATGCATATTACTAAATTCATGGAATCAGTGTGATCAATTTCGAGCGTAAGCATGTATTCACTTGGTAACCCCAGCAACATCATTGCTTGATTTGCCTAGTAGCATAATGCTTGGTAATCCTAGTAGTGGATATATAAGTTTAGGATGTGTACGATTAGCTAAGAATGAACACTTATCGCCTATAGGCTAGTTTAGACTTTACTTTCCATTGTTAATTAGATTAAATAATTAATTTCTCTATTATCGTTAGGAGTAGAATAAGGCCAAAATAACATCAACATCATATGCCTCACTTTGGACTAAACTAAATGTGACAATGCTACACTAGTCCAAGTGGGAAGATAGCAAATTGCAATCAATGCTTAATGATCTAGATGCACAACTAGTCCCATCCACAAAATTTGATCAAATTATGTGTGAATACCTGTGATTCATATGGTTGGCCATAGGGGGTACTGGCTGCTCATCTATATATATACCCTTGATCCAAGAACACTTGCAATACAAAAAGTGGCATAATATAAGAAAAAAAAGGGGATGTATTCCAAAACCATATATTTGATAATTATTAGTTAAGTTACCTCTAGCTCATTTCATTTATCTTTTTTCTTACTATTTAAAATATTTAGACTAGAACCTTATTCTATGCATTGTTTCTAATTAAAAATTAGGAATAAAAAATATATATAAAAACAACAACAACAATAATGATATTGTATGATTGATGATAAAAACCTTAGAACTAAGTTCTATTGATATCACATCATCCCTTCTTGGAGTTGTCTTCTTAGCACTTTTCCTTGGTTCAGTTTGTAGTCAAGAGTGCATTATCACATAAATACCATAAAGATAAATAATCAATAAATAAGAAAATTATAAAATAAAAAGAAATTAAATTTTATTCCTCATTAGACCCCTCCAGATTATAGACTTATGTGAGAGCCTTTTAACCATTTCATCCTTGACAAAAAGCTTGAAATTCATGAGACTTCATGTTAGGAACAAAAGGATCTACCCCAATATGAAAACCTAAAGCTGTTCGAATACTAGTAGGAGTAAGTGTTAAACTTTCAAAAATCATTTTGGAAAAGGAACTTTCCAAGAAATGGTAAATATTACAAAATTTTTTGATAATGTATTTACAACAAGAAGTTTTGAAAATAAGGGAAACTAGCAACTCAAACAATCTAGAAGTTCTGAGGAACTCAAAATCCTCGCCATCTAACAAGCTACGAACTTGATGAGTGGCTTCAACAACATTATTTTGATGTAAAATAATGGAAATAGATGCAAAGATACCTAAGGTAAGATGAGAAGATTGACTAGGATGCATTATAAGAGCCATGTTGTTTTCATGCCAAAAAATCTCTCTGCTACGTAAAAAAGGATTGATTTAGGAAAAGAGTTCTCTTTCATCCATTTATAGGGAACATTTGGAAACTCTAGTAATTGTTAAAGGCATGGATAACTTGGAAAAAGTTTAGTTATAATTTATGTTTACATGTAGTTAATTATTAATTAGTTTTAACTAATGATCACCTTTCTTGATTTGTTGACTATTAGGTTTAATAAACTAGAGTTAGCATGAGCTGAACTTGTAGTACACTCTGAGATGATTCCAATGGTACCAATTTCATCAATATCCAATTTGCATTTCTAGGTATCAATATCATTTATTAAAATTAATAATTTTTAATATCCAAAAAGTAGAATTTAAATATAATTTTAATTAATTTTAAATTTTAATTTAAAAAAAATTTGCATTGTGAATTGAACCTAAGACTTCATCTTTCGTAAGAATGATTTTTAAGGCTTGATTACGTGATCACTAAATAACTACAAAAATGTTAAGCTTTTTAACCCTTTAAATAATAATAATTAAATTTTATTAAAAAAATTTAAAAAAGAATAACCTTTTCTAGCTGGTCGCTATTGCGCAGTAGGGCCTTACACCTCGATTACTCAGCATCTTAACTAGCGATCATGGTCAGCCAGCCATGCCATGGTCAACCATAGGGTCAACCAAGTAAAACGTGGCCCAAGACTACCATGTAGTAGGGCCTTGATGCCCTATCACAAGGCATCTATAAGATTAATTGTCCATGATCATAGTTTTTCCCACTCTTGCCATCTAGTAGTCTCTCAACAACTCCTTGAATGTTTGGTAGTTACCAATCTCAATGTTGATAGTTACAGGATGGTACCACCACTACCATCATCTCTAATAGAAGTAGTGGAGGTAGTGAGGCATTTTTTGAAAATAAATGATTCCTTTATGGAAGGAATACCATATATTGTTATAAATAGAATGGATGGTCCCTAGCCTCACCATGTGATATTTTGTGGACTGCAAATTCCATTAGATGTAGCATTGAGATTGAATTGGTAAAGGCTAGAAGATCTATCAAAATTTTATTTTATTTTCTTTTTATCTTCAAGTTTCTTTTCTTTTCTTTGCTATGGCCATAACTAGAGGTAAAAAAAATAACTTTAGTGTTCTCTTCAACTACTATGTTTTCAGATTTACTTCCACAAATTCTTATCAATGAATGAAAGTAGTTTATTTCTACGAAGTTATTTCTTATCCATTCATAAAATTATAGTTTGTTTTATCTACTATAAACCAACTAGATCTTTGAATACTTGGACAATATAGAAATCCTTAATACTGGCTTAGCTATTGTTAATAAAAAAAAGATCTTGCAATGAATTTTCTATCATTTGGTATCAAAGATCCAGGTTTTAACAAACTTTCTTAGTTGTAGTCTTTATTGGATATTACATGCATTATTTTTTTTACTACACTTTTCTTACCTTTACCATTTGAATATAGCATATTTCATTAGTTAACAATTATAATGGTTATCCTTTTGCAATGCCATTAATGAGTATAATATTTATCCATTTTTCAATGCTATATTGGAAAAGGAAATTATTCAACAAGGATTATTGATATGAATGTTTTTTATACATATTGAAAGTATTTGAATAGTTATGGATATTAAAGTATGAATTTTCTGTCATGCCATGTTCAAAAGAAATTTTTTTTTTAAATATGACCTAAGGGTAGCCATAGCACCTTAAGTCATAATGATAATGCAAAAAAATGGTATTATTTTAAGATTTTAATTAGTTTGTAATGAAATTAGTTAGCCCCATAGGGAAGTGATTTTTTTATGATCTATTTGGAATAAAATAGTAAGTTTTGAATAAATTTTTCTAGGCCCACAAGTATGAATTATTTTTTCTACACTTTCTAGTCTTATTGATAAGTATGTTATGTAAATTTATGTGGATGCAACCTTTACCCACAAGGAGGTTGATATTTACTATTTTTTTTCTAGTGTGATGTATTTTTTGCTCTAGTAGGAATTACTCCTACAACTTTTGTTCCTGATCCTCATGTTCCAACATTAACTAGGGATAATTTTCAAAATTAGAAGGATAAAACTCTCCTTACCTTGGGCTAGATGGACCTTGATTTGGCATTCCATGTGGATATGCCTAAAACACCCATGGAATCTAGTACGCTAGAGGAAAAGAGTTCTTTTAAGTAGTGGGAGTGATCTAACTGCTTAAGCATGATGTTTATAAAAAATCATATAAACAAGAACATTCGAGGTTCTATCCCTAAATGTAACAAAGTTATGGATTTCATGCTAGCTATTGAAGAACAATCTGTAAAGTCTGATAAAGTAGTAGCTAGCACTCTCATGAACAAACTCTCAGGCATGCGATTGGACAACACTAAAGATGTGCATGAAATGAGGAATATAGCAACCTAATTAAAATCCTTAGGGATTGACTTCTCTAAGTTATGTCATATTAAATTCATACTTAATTCTCTCTCAAATGAGTATGGACCATTCAAAATCTCATACAACACACATAAAGAAAGTTGGTCAGTAAATGAACTTTTGACTATGTGTGTTCAAGAGGAGGAAAGAATTATGTATGAAAATCTAGAAAGTGCTAATCTAATCACTTATGATAAAAGAAAGGGAAAAAAGGAAAAAAAATTCATAAGGAAAAGAATGAAAAAAGTGTGCTAATGAAACAACAGGCGAAAAGTTTGCTTCTCTTTTTTGTAAGAAAAAGGAACACATGAAAAGAAATTTTCAAAAGTATAAAATATGGCTCAAAAAGAAAGGTAACCTCATTTCCTATGTATGTCATGAATCTTATTTTGTTGATGCTCTTGATAATACAGGATGGATTGATTCTAGTTGCATAATTCACATTTCTACTACCATGCAAGGCTTCCTCTAACTAAGACAACTGAAGGGAAATGAATGAAGCATCTATTCAAGAAATTAGATGTGTTCTAAAGTGGAGGTAATTGGAAAATTTAGACTAGTATTAGACTCTAGATACATTTTAGATCTTCTAGATACTTTTTACATTCCATCATTTTCTAGGAATTTAGTTTCAATTTCTAGATTAGTCAAGTTTAAATACATGTTCAATTTTGAACATTCTAGTTGAAAATAAAAACATTGTTGGTTCTAAAAAACTTTTTGATGGTTTGTATAAGCTTATTTTAGATTCCACTTTTTAATATAATCTTTTAACTACACATTCATACATTGGAAATAAAAGGTGCATCATAAATTAAGAATCCTCTAGGCTCTAGCATAAAAGATTAGGTCATATCTCCATGGAAAGAATTAAAAGATTAGTAGATAATGGTGTATTAATGACCCTTGAATTTACTAATTTTGGTACTTGTATAGAATTCATTAAAGGAAAGCAAACTAACAAGACCACTAAATGAGCTAAGAGGAGTTTAGAGATTCTGGAAATCATACATACTGACATTTGTGAACCTTTTCCTTGTCCTTATTTGAATGATCAAAGATATTTTGTTTCATTCATTAATGACCATACAAGATACATGTGTCTCTGCTTTTTTTCCATTTTGATGAAGTAGAGGTATTAAATGCTTTTAAAATATTTAGAAAAGAAGTAGAGAAATAGAAGGAAAAGAAAATCAAGATTATAATATCCAATAGAGGAGGGAAATACTATGAAAAGCATACAAAAAAGGGATAGGCACTAGATCCCTTTGCTATGTTCCTTCAAGAAGAGGGAATTATTGCCCAATACACCATGCCAAGAACACCTAAACAAAATGGTGTAGTAGAAAGAAGGAACCGTACACTTATGGACATGGTAAGATGTATGATTAGTAACTCTAATCTTCCCTTAATCCTATAGAGTGAGTCCTTAAAAACTATAGTTTATATCTTAAATAGGATTCCATCAAAGGCTATTTCTAAAACCCCCTTTGAATTATGGAATGGATGGAAGCCTAGTTTAAGACACATGCATATTTTGGGATGTCTAGTTGAAGTAAGGGTGTATAACACAAGCTTAAATAAATTGGATCCAAGAACAATAAGTGGATATTTTATTGACTATGTGGTAAACTCCAAGGGTTTTAGATTTTACTATCCCACACACACACCTAGAGTTATTAAGGCTAGAAATGTTAAATTCCTTAAATGTTTTGAATTCAATGAAAAACAAATTACTTAAGAATTATAATTTGAGGAACCCAAGGAATGTGATAAGTCTCTCATATATGAAGAGGAATCAATCATCTCCCAAGGTAATCCAAAACACATCATGGATGAGTTATTAAATTAAGATCAACCTCTTTAAGAGAAATATATTATCACTAATTCTACTACTCAAGATGTGCAAAACATTGAGGGAAAAGTAGAATTAAGAAAGTCTTCAAGATCAAAGAAACTAGAAATTTCTAGCAACTATGTTGTATATCTTTAAGATTCTGATATTGGACCTAAATATGATCCTATGTCATTTTCACAAGCCATGAGTAAAGAGAGTTTCACATCTTGTATGATGCCATGAAAGAAGAGATAGATTCTATGGATAAAAATCAAGTTTGGAATCTTGTAAAATTTCCAAAAGGATTTTCAGCAATTGGTTGTAAATGGATCTATAAAACCAAAAGAAAATCTTCTACTAATATTGAATGATATAGAGCTAGACTTGTAGCTAAAGGATTTACTCAAAGGGAGGACATTGATTACCATGAAACCTTCTCTTTAGTATCAACAAAGGATTCATTTAGAATAATTATGGCTTTGTTGGCTCATTTTGATTTAGAGCTACACCAAATGAATGTAAAAACAACATTTTAAATGGGTATCTTGAAGAAGAAGTATACATGAAACAACCTGAGGGATTTTGTGAAGATGATCGCTTAGTTCACAAGTTAAGGAAGTCATTATATGGACAAAAAAAAGCCTCCTGAAAGTGGTATTTAAAATTTCATGAAATTATGGTCTCATTCAATTTTACTAAGAACATTATTGATCAATGTATATACCTTAAGGTTAATGGGAGAAAATTCATTTTATTAGTCCTTTATGTCGATGAAATATTACTTGCAAGTCGTGACAAGGTTTTTCTACATGAGATAGCTTTTTCTCTCTTAAAATTTTGAAATGAAGGATATGGATGAAGCCTCCTACATCATTAGGATAGAGATTCATAGAGAGAAATTAAAGGATATTAGGACTATCTCAAAGCACCTACATTGAAAAGGTTTTGGAGAGATTTAGAATGAAAAATTTCTCACCTATAGCCACTCTAATAATGAAAGGAGATAAACTTAATTGGAAGTAATGCCCACAAAACTTATTGGAACAAGAGTAGATGAAAAACATACCTTATGCATCTATTGTTGGTAGCCTCATGTATGCACAAGTATGTACAAGACCTGACATTAGTTTTGCAATAGGAATGCTTAGTAGATATCAAAGCAGTCCAGGCATCAAGCATTGGAAAGTTTCTAAAAGAGTCATGAGGTATTTGCAAAGAACTAAGAACTGCAAGCTCACATATAGGCACACTAATCATCTTAAAGTGGTTGGATATTCAGATTTAGATTTTTTTGGATGTGTAGATTCTAGAAAATCAACTTCTAGATATGTGTTTCTATTCGCTGGAGGGGCCATATCTTGGAATAGTACTAAGAAAACAATAGTTGCTTCATCTACAATAGAGGTAGAATTTATTGCTTGCCATGAAGCTACATCACATGCATTATGGTTGAGAAATTTTATTGCTAGATTAAGAATTTTTGATTCCATCACAAGGTTAATAAAGATATATTGTAATAATTCTACTGCAATATTTTTTTCCAAGAGTAGTAAAAGTGGATGTCACAATAAGCACATTGATATAAAGTATCTTACTATTAAGGATAGAGTCAAGAATAATGACATGGATATTTAGCATATTAGCACTAAATTAATGATTTCTTATCCCATGACTAAAGCTTTATCTACAAAATAGTACATGGATCATGTAAATCATATGGGACTTGTTAATTCATTTCATATATAACTTGCTTCTTACTCAAATTTGTAGATCATTACAGATTTCTTAGATAATAATAAAGGCATACATTTTGGTGCACATAAAGCCTATGCCATTATTTTTAAAAGGGACTTTAGTTGTTTTGAAATATCCATTCATAAGGAAATTACTCATAAAGTGCTAGCTTAAGAACTGTCATGCTTTGTAATTCATGAAAGAAAATATTCAATCTTAATGAATATAACCATCATAATTCAAGTATTGATATTTTTTTTTTGAATATGAGTGTATCAATTATGGCCATGATACAAAAAATCTCTNATATGAGTGTATCAATTATGGCCATGATACAAAAAATCTCTATTCTTATTGTACATGGGAAATTAGTGGGAGAATGTAAGATTAATTGCCTATGATGACAATTTTTCCCACTATTTCCATCCAATAGTCTCTCAATGACTCCTTGAATGGTTGGTAATTACCACTCTCAATGTTGATAGTTACATAATGGTACCACCATCGACATCATCCATAACAGAAGTAGTGGAGGTAGTGAGGGATTTTTTGAAAATAATAGTTCCTTAATGGAAGGAATACTATATATCATTATAAATAGAATGTTTGGTCCCTAGCCTCACTGTGTGATATTTTGTGTGCTACAAATTCCAGTAGATACAACATTGAGATCCAAATGGTAGGGGCTGGAAGATCCATCAAAAGCTAAGTTTATTTTCTTTTCATCTCTAGGTTTCTTTTCTTTGCATTGCTATGGCCACAACTAGAGGTAAATAAAATTACCTTAGTGTTCTCTTCAACTATTATGTTTTCAGATTTTCTTTCACAAATTATTATCGATGGATGAAATTATTTTATTTTTATGAAGTTATTTCTTGTCAATTCATAAAATTATAGTTTTTTTTATCTACTGTGAACTAGCTAGATCGTTAAATACTTGGTCAATATGGAAATCCTTATTACTAGCTTAGCTATTGTTAATAGGAAGATCCTACAATGAATTTTCTATTAGCATCACTATAGGTTGTTGCGTAGTTAGATGTAGTCAACCGCGCTACTATGTCTATGTCTATCACCACTACTCTATATCCTACATTCTTTGTTGCTCTACACCCTATGCCCTATTGCCCTCTACCTGTTGCTGTTCCATGCCTCCCTTCCTACTTGTCACTAATGCCATGGGTGGTTGCCACCTTGGTGTGTCTGCTGACACTACCATTCCATGCCTTGCCACTTACCAATGTAAATTGCCAGTGCCATCCATGTTTGACACTATGGTATCCACTAGTGCTGCTATTCCATGCCTCTCCACTCCACTTGCCAATGGAGACCACTAGTGCCATCTATGTCTACCAACATCACCATTCCATGACTCCCTAGCTATTGATGATGACTGGATTTTGGTACCATATTGATGCCTATCTCATTGTGATGGAAAAATTTTTCAATTAAAGTATTTGACAAAGTTACAAAAACCCCAATAAAATTTTTGAAAGTAAATGTGCTTGTTCTTACTGGACAGGAGACTTCTCAGATGTCTTAAAAAATGTGTAAAATTTTACAACTTGAAACTACCATAATTTTTTATTCTAGCATCCAATTGTGATGAAACAAGAGTTGTTTCTAATAAATTTGAATGTTTTGGACACAATGGAATAGTTAGATTTAGCATATGGAAGCCCAAAATTTAGTTTCTAAAATTGTTATGTCAAACATAAAAAATATGATTTAAAGCTTGAATATTAAATAGTTCAGAGGGAATGATTCTTTTATGGCCAATTAAAAGAAGATTCATTTTTGGTAGTTCTAACCTTTCCCAGAACCAATTAACTACCTCAAAACCCCAGGGTCAAGATGACCAAGGAATTATCACCTTACCTTGTTTCTTTGACATATCACTGTTTAGAGCCTAGATAGTGGATTGGAGAATGACGGAGTCCCAAGTTAATGATCACATGAATGCACTTGAATAAAAAATTAATGAAATTAGAGATGTCCAAGAGGAAATCTATCAATCAAAGTAATGGTTTAGGAAAAATATGTAAAATATGTCCAAATAAATTATGAAATTGTCCTAAAGTTTAGAAGGAAAATGGTTATAAGTTCAATAGAAGATGGATATCTTTGCAAATTCCATCAAGTAATTAACTGATCATTTAATCCAACCATCCAACTAAAAACAATATTCATCCAAAACCCATAATCAAAATCAATTTCCACCTAGGAATTATTACTATGATTAATTCCAACATCATCGAGACCAAAACCAAGATCAAATGTCTCCTAGGAATCAATGTCATGATCAATCTTAACTTGTTGGATGCCAAGGTACTGACATCTCTTCACAAGGCCAAAGAATGAAATCTAAAGGTGAAGGTTATTGGAATTGGTAAAGTTCACCAAGAGAATCATTAACTAAGGTTCATGCTAAAAAGGTAAAATTGGATCATTATGATGCAACCCCTAGATCTAGTGCAAGGGCAAAATATTAACTTGACACAATAAAGAATTATTTTGATATGTTGCATTTATCAAGCCAAGAATATTTAGAAGTAGTATCCTAGTATTTGAGGGGACTTGTAGCAACATGGTGGAATGGACTGAGATCTCAAAGCTTGATTACAAATTGGCTCAACTTTTATTAATATTTTGAACAAAAAATTTGTATAAGATTCCTTTGTCAAGGAGTGTAAGATGTGATTTGATTCATTAAGATTGGGTAGACTATCTATGGAAAATTACTATAAGGAATTCTGTGATCTCTCTCGATATGTAAGGCACTGGGATGAGGGAGAGTTCGCCTCAAAGTTTATTGGTGGACTACATCCATAGTTGTGTCTAGAGACACATGAATATGATCCCCAAATAGTTAATGAAGCATATAGAATTTCTAAGGATTATGAGGAATCAAATCACATACGAACTACAACCCTTTGACAAGTAATAGTAAACGAGACACACACCAAGAGAACTCAATTTGAATGTTTCACTTGTAGTAAAGATCACTTCAAGCGGGATTGTCCAAAATTACGAGTAAGAATACAAAGAAATAATCAAAGTCAGAATAAAAAATCGAATGTAAATGTGGCCAAAGAAAAGAATCAAACTACTACTATGACTGCAATGAAGAAGATTTCAACATCAGCAAATTCAATTTTCAAAAAATTTCAATTTGTTTTACTCATTTTTAAGGGATCATTTAAGGGTCAAAATATTAAATTTTTGATTGATAATGAAAAAAGTAATAATTTTGTTTTACCAAATTTAGTTAATTTATTAAATTTAACCTTACCTTCCAAGAAATTTGTTAGAATAGGACTTGCAAATGGAACAATAGTAAGCAAGTACACAAGGTATGGAAAAATTATCTTTATTCTACAAGATATTCCTTTTGTTGGTAAATCCTTTGAATTTGACTTAGGAGACATTGATGCAATCTTAGAAATGTCTTTTTTGAAAAAATTTGATATTATTGTCCATTTTGAAACACTTGTTTTAAAAGTGCCAACCACTGATGAAGCCAGGGTTCTAAGGGGGGTAGGAATAGCAAGGCAAAATTCACATGATAACTATTAAGCAAGCTAAGAGACTAGTTAAGAAGGATGCTACTATGTTGATCATAAAAGTCATTCAACCCCAAAAACACTTTGACATTGAGATTTCTAAAGAACATAAAGATTATAAGGATTTGATATTTGTTGAAACTAGGGAGTAACCTCCAAAAAGAACTCTTGAACATGTCATTAATATTTTTCCTAGTATACAAGCAGTTTTAAAAGCCCCATATGGGTTTTCCACTTTAGAATTAGGAATTAAAATTATAATTAGACCAAAGATTCAGCCAAGTGTCTCACCTTGGGATGCATCAGTTTTATTTGTTAATAAGAAAGATGGTACATTAAGATTATGTATTAATTATAGGGAGTTAAACAAAGTAATGATTGAAAATACCTATTCCTTACCTAGGATTAACAACTTATTTGAGAATATTATTTTTCTAAGATGGATTTAAAATTAAGTTATCATCAAATAAGGATTAAAGAGAAAGATATTGAGAAAACTACATTTAGAACTAGATATGAATTGTATGAGTTTGAGTCAATGCTATTTGAATTGACCAATGCACCTGCAACATTCATGGCATTGATGAATAGTATCCTTTCAGAGTATCTTGATCAATTTTTTATTGTATTTATGGATGATATAGTTGTTTATTCTAAGTCAAGAGAGGAACATGTTAAACATTTAAAAATTACAATGGAAATCCTCAAGGAACATCACTTAAAGGCAAAATTAAGCAAATACAAACTCTTAAGAGAAGAAGTATCATACTTGGGCCATATTGTATTTAAGCAAGGACTAAAAGTAAACCCATCAAAAGTTAGTGTAGTTCGTGATAATCAAAAGTTAAAGATACTACAACAATTTGCAATTTCATAGGCTTAATAGACTTTTACCGATGTTTCATTAAAGATTATTCTACCTTGGTAGCCCTCTTAACTAATCTCCTGCAAGAAAATGATATGTTTAGTTTGGATGAAAAATGTAAGGAAGCTTTCCTAAGATTGAAGATGCTACAAACAATGACATCTATCCTAAAAATCCTAGATGAAGAAATACCATTTGAAGTATCTACAAATACTTGTGGAGTATGAATTGATGTAGTTCTTTCATAAGAAAATAAAGTGGTATGTTTTGAGTCTTGTAAATTACAAGAAGTCTAGGTAAATTATTCAACCCATGATCTAGAATTGTTGGCAATTGTTCATGCTTTGAAGGTTTGGAGATATTGTATTTGTGGAAAAATATTTGTACTAAAAATAGATCATAAAAGCCTAGAATATTTACAAAGATAATCCATCTTGAACACCCAACAATGGAGGTGGGTAGAATTATTGGCAAAATATAATTTTGAGGTTAAATATATTCCAAGAAAATAAAATATAGTGACTGAGACCCTTAGTCAAATGTGGAACCTGATAATTAGTGTTGTGACAACCCTTATGGAAGATGAGATCAAGGAATAAATAAAAGAAGATCCTTACTTCAAGAAAATTCTAACTGATATTTCTTCTAAGCCTTGTTACCACCTTTTCCTAGATGGTCTATTGATGAAGGGATAGAGGGTATGTATACTAGAAGGAAATTGAAGACTTAAGTTATTATTCAAAGATCATGAATTACCATACACTAGACATCCTAGATATGTTAGAACCTATGTGATGATACATAAGTTTTATTTTTGGCTTGGAATGAAAATTGATGTATCCACTTACATTAAAAATTACCCAACTTACCAAACAATGAAGGCCGAACAAAATAAACCAAGTGGATTATTATAATCTTTGGAGACTCCAACATGGAAATGGAAAGACATTACCATGGATTTCATTGTGGGATTACTAGTAACCAAGAAAGGAAATGACTCAATCGTGGTGTTAGTTGATTGCATATCAAAGATGACTCATTTCATAGATTTGAAATATACAAACATGGTTGAAGAGACAATTCAAAAATTTATATAAAAATTATTTCAGTTACCTGGGTGTTCAAAATCAATTACCTTTGATGGAGATCCTAAGTTTATCTTTGAATTTTAGTGAAATTTCTTCATGGAACTTGGTATATAACTAAAATTTAGTATGACATACCATCCAGAAATAAATGACCAAACAAAACGCATCAATCAAATACTTGAGGACATTTTGCTAAGCTACATTGAAAGTAGACCAAAAACATGGAAGAATTATTTGCATCTAGTTGAATTTTCCTTCAATAATAATTATTAAGGATTCATACATCAGACACCATTTGAATTTGTATATGGAATGAATTGTCATACACCACTAACTTGGGAAAACCCAACTTTAAGTGTGGAGTGGAAGGAATAAGAAATGAAAATCATGGAAAATATCATTACAAGAGTTAAACAAAATTTGCAAGAAGCCAAGAATAAGTATAAGGGATATGCAAATCAACATTACCTTAAGAAGGGATTCCAAATTTGGGATCAAGTATTGTTGAGAGTAAAACCAACTAGGAGTTTCCTTAAGTTGGGAAAATATACTAAGTTAGCCCTAAGATACTATGGGAATTTTGAAGTTTCAAAAGGAATTGGCAAAGTAGCCTATCAATTAATTCTTTTGGAAAATTTAAAGATTCATCCTATTTTCCACATGATTTTACTTAAAAAGTGCATCAGAATGATGTACCTTACATGCTAGATTGGAATACTTGATCCTTGAGATCCAATGTCAACTTTGAGATCAAACCAATCGTAATTAAGAATCACATAATGAAGAAGCTTCATAATAAAACCATCAACAAAGTGCTCATCTAATGGTCAAACTATGATCAACAAACTCGGAAAAATAGGGAGTTTATTCTCAACACTTACCCTCAACTTTTTGATCATCATGATATTGAGTAACAAATTATATTTATTATTAAGTGATAATTAGAAATTAATTCATATGTTTTATATGTACAAATGATAATGATGATAATAATAAAGCTAAAAATGAGAAGCATAGCAAGGAAGTAATTACCAAATAGCTGGACATAGAGGAAGTGCTTGAGGACAAGCTAGATTCTTAAGGAGGGTAGATTGTAATGTCCCATCCCTTGTTAAAGAAAGAATTATATTCTTAAGCATGTAATAGCCTTTGAAATAAGGGGTTCCTTGATATTAGGAGTTGTATCTATTTACAGTAACCCTCAGGAAAGGACTTATCCTATGACATTTAAGGCTAGCCTTATAGGTCATATCAGCATGGAGTTGCGGAGTGAGATTGGCAAGTGACGAGAGCTAGATTAAGTAGGACAAGAAGGGACTAGTCACCCCTTTGTTCTAATAGCCTAACCATGATGGCAATGCTAGATTGCCTCTAAAGTCCTAAGTGTCACAGGAAGATAATCTAGGGTCATTAATAGTGTACCAAATTATTCCATGAATAAAATTTACATTGTTTATTTTTCTTTTAATTTAGCATTCCCTTCATCATTATTTTCCAAGTTAAATGTGTGATTGAGTTATTTTCATGTGATATAATTATTTTATGCAACAAATGATCATATTTCATTAACATCTAGAAATGAGATGTCACGATTATGCACTAATAATAATAGTACATAGAGGTCAATAGTCCATACATCAAGAATAATGTTAAAAAGTCATAAATGAAAAAAAAAGTCTAAGATAAGGATCAAATCTCCTAAATCTAGAAAAATATAAATCATAATTATATCAAAGATCCTTTAAGCACAAGGCCCAACAACTCTAGTAGCAAACTATAAATCTAAAATAACAAGGGTTAGCATAAAACTACATGAGATCCTTTGGCACCTTCCCTAATGGAACTGATGATAAGCATCTTGGATCTTGGGCTCGTGCATGGGGGTATTTCGACCTATAATCACAACTATTAGCATGCAAACTACACACATAAAATTAATTTGACATACATACATCTCAAACTAGAATCATTACAAAAATTATAATAAAATCTAATCATCGCCATTGAGGAATTAGAAAGACTAACATACACTATTCTTAATGTAAAATATGTGATAAGTTAGATGTGTACTTGATCTAGATCCTAAGATAAATAAAACCACACCATGTTGGTGGGGCTTATTTATTAGTGAAAAATTCCTTTAATTTTTTTGTTGATAACTATTTGGGATTGGCAACATTGTGGGCCTTTATGTCTCATGACCTTGGGAGTCATAGGATGCAAAGGTGTTCTTCAAATAGGGTTTAGGTGCATGCTAGTCTCTAGTAACACCAAGACCTAGATACCTCCAAATAGACTTAGTGGTTATGAAACAAACTAAATGTAAGTATGTGTTTTCTATTATGAATGTCAAAATGATGAGGTTGTGTATGAAATTGTAATTAGCTTCCATAAAGAAATTTAGCTATCTTTGTCAAATATTGTGAGTTGTTTAAGGTTCCTCTTTTGTCAAGTCACTTAGTTTATATAGTTCCTATAGAACGTTACTTGTAATAAATAAAATTTTACAAAAACATTTGAGCACAATTCTGCCAATCTACTCCTAATTTCCCCATACAGAGAAAGTTCCATAACAAAACTAGAAATAAAGTGAGATTCAATGGACTTAGAAACAGAACAAAAAGAAGGTAGATTTGTGTGAAATCTCAAATATTTAAGAAAGATAAATTAACATAAGAAAACACTTCACAATAAAGCTATTATAATTCAATCTAACTATGAATTGTCCAAACCCTATGAGCTGAATAAGCAATTTTGTAAAAGATAATTTTATTACACTACCAAAAATTCTACATAAACAAAAAAGTATGAGATTCTATTTTGGCAAGTTAATAGTTGTTAAAATTTGCATTTAATAGAGCCTTCAAAAATTTTTAAAATTTTAGGATTGAAATACCAAGGCATTACACTTTAAGATGATGAAGCTATTTCATTTGTCTCAAAATACCAAATATTTTCCTAGATCCTCTATGCTCAAAACAAGCAATTTTGTTAAGACATTACTATTAAATTACTCCATAATTTTTTCAACAATATAAGCTCTTTTATGGAAAATCTTAATAGAAGTCTAATATTATGCAAAAATAGAGCTATAAGAGCAACTTAGAAAAAATCCCAAAATTAAATGCCAAGCATGATACTGTCTAAACCATTAGCTAGGTAACTTAAACAAAATGGAAAGAAATGAAATCACAAGATTAAAACAAAGGAGCTGAATTGATGCCTTTAGCAAGCCATGCTTTTACAATCTTCAATATTTCTTCTGAGTATGTTGCTTCTAATTTCCCACCTTTAAATTATACCTTTGAAGGCCCTTTTATAGTGACCTTAGGATAGTTACAATAATCATGAGTAGTTAAGAATATTACAAATATCTAGGAATATTAATTTATAACCACCTTAGAAGTTTAGCTTCCATAAGAAGTTATTAGAAATTTGAGCTATGGTTGCCAAGTGTTTTCTTAGTAACCAATACTATGGATATTACCATAGGAAGTTACAAAAATTAGAGAAATACATGTCAAAGTTGGCAGGTATCCTATGAGTAATTACAACCTTACAAATATCAAGGGGATATAGTTGTAACTTCCATAGAAGTTATAATTTTTTGAAAAATTTTAATGCTACAGAAAATAAAGGTATATTTGCCACATGTCTATTAATTTCCTCCCTTGTAATTTTTGGAAGATATGTTATATGTAGCATATCTCATGGAGTGAAATTATATCCTATCATGAGGTTGTGCTAAAATTTTCTCTTTCTAGTCACAGAGGTTTTTTCTTTTTTAAAAAAATAAATGCTAAGTAGTTTTCATTTGGTAAAGGTAGATCGAAGGATCAAAAATAAAAGAACCGTTTAAAACTATACTTCAATAGAGAAGATTCGGGATCATGGCACCAAGCTGCAACCGCTAACACTTCAACAATTTCCATGAACTTGTGTATTACTTTGATTTTCTTCTTCTCTACATAGCACTGTGCATGCTGCTCTGCACTTTGCTACGCTTGCTTTTGAAATTGTAGGCCACGACCTCTAGAATGAAGTTCTCTACATAGTGCCATGTGGTGAGCTCAATGTTCTTTAGCCCTCTTTCTTAGCAATTGCTCCTAGATCCTCCACCATTACGGTCTCGTGGTTATGCTTTCATCTACCATGACTACCTACACCATCACCATTTAAGATTCAGGGTTATTGTTGTCTACCTATTTCAAACATAAAATGAGGGTTTTGCAGATTGTCGTGTTGCATCTTGAACGTCGTTTAGGGAGAAAGTGGTAGCTATGGTGACTCGTGCTAAGAGGGCTCTAATTTGATGCTGACAATGTCCATACCATACACAGTGAAACACACGAATGAGCTACTCCACTATTTTCTTAACACCCAAGGATTTATATCCTTACCACTTCCAAAGAGCAGATCTGTCATGACCTTGATAGCAATGACCCTCAAACCATAGTCATGGTTTGGTTTTCATAATAAAAATTTCTACATAAATCTATAACAAAAATTCATTATGGTGGTTATTGTTGTTATTTTTTTTATTCTAAGATGAATGCTTATCTTGGATTTCTCCTTTTTTTTTTGTTTCAATTCTGCTACAGTTTCACAACCACTTCATTGGTATTATGTCATCTTTTTCATAGTTCCAAGGATTAGCATAGAACACTAGTTTTACAGAGCTTCTCTTTACTGAGTTATAGGAACTATGTATAGTTTCAATTGGATACTAGGACCTTGAATGCTTTTATTTTTATATATATTAATCTTCTCTTAAAGCACATTGGTTTGGCCTATCTTTCTTAGCTATTGTTATTATTTGAGCAACCCTACTAACTATGAATGATCTCGAGTAGAAGAATCTTTAACATTTTCTCTATTGCTTAAAGGCTAGAGCATTTTTGAAATGCTGAAATATCAACAAAAACTTAATAGGCTTGTGCAGAACCATCTTGTCTAGGGAATAAAATACCTTGTGCATTCCACCAGTTTGATGATGTTTACAGACATGAATTCCGATGTGAAATCTCATAACATTTACACTAGAAAAATACCAATTTTACAACCTTTGGCTTGCAATTAAGCTTTTACAAATTCCATAATTGATACCCTTGGTTTTTGACCTTGAAATTATGGACACTTAAGCTAGAATTATTACACTTGAAAGTATTTTCTATTCATTTTCCTTTCTACAATGTTCATGATTCAATCATGCTTCGTATTATTGACCTTTTTTTAATAAGTAATCCAACTCTTTGTATGCTAGTAGATTATCTTCCACTCACTAGTAATAATTAATTTGCCCAATGCTATCTCATCAATCATCTTGAAAAACTGCTTCATCAAATGACATATATGTGACAACATTTCTTACATCCCTCTTTTTTTTTTTATTTACACCTTAGCTGAGAAACATAAATTTTATTGGAAACATTTTCTTTTTACATAGAAAATAGAAATATTTTTTAAGAAAAACTTCCATCAAACTTAAGGTTTAATGGAATAAAAACACCACTTCTAATAAAACTTAGGAAACTGTACAAACAAATATTTACACAAACTTTTCAGTGGGTGGAAAGAGAATAGTTAAAGTAATTCTTTTATGAATTCTCAAATTGTGAGTCCTTTCATATGTAACTTTAGTAGTGATGAATGCTTTTCTTTCCTCTTCTTACCTAGTTAAAGCCTCAACTTGGTCTTCATCCTTGTCTTCAACAACTATCTTTGTCTCTTTCTAATCCAATTCTTTGGCTACTGATTGTTAAGGTTCTTCCCAATTAGTTGCTTCAATGTCTTGAGACATGGAAGCCTTTCCCCAAGAATCATCTTTATTAGACTCTCCTTAGTATTTGACTTCAGTCGTGCATTCATGGAAGCTTTTCCAAACATTGGAATGGTTAGAGAGTTTACTAGTGAGGAATCTAAACTCAATTAAAAGCCAAAATAAGAAAGAGCTTTCACTAGATGTTCCATGGACGATTGCCTTACAATACGCTCTCAAGACATACTCTGGGCAACATCCCATAACATATGGGATAAAAGGCCTTCTTACTACCATCTCTCCAAGAATAATCTTTCTACCTCACACTTTAACACTTTACTAGTTTTTCTTACTCAAGCATTGAATTGAGAAATGATGTATTTCCAAGCAATTCACATCTCCTTATAAAGTATAAGGTAGATTCGAAATTTCCACCAATTCCACTAACCAACTGTGCCATTTAGCCAAAACTTATTTAATTTCCATCATTCATACAGTTGCCTAATTTAAATTCCACTATTTGATTGTTGAAATTAATTCATTACTATGTAGTTATCTAAACCATCATTCCCACTTACACACATCATAAATAGTGATTATTTGAGATAATATAAATTTAATATTTAAACTAACACTTTCAATTAAATATTTTTAAACTAATACTCTAATGTATACATATTTTATAATATTATATATACTTGCCTAAACATATGTATAAGATATACATACATATATTATGAGTAGAGATTATAGAAATATGCATATATATTATTTATTATATATATCATAACTAAGTATATATACATTAAATCTTATATATAAAAGTTTATTACTTACGATTATGTATACTTAATATCATTATAGTTACATACATACATACACATACTATTGATGTGTAAATTTTGGACACACCAACACCTATGAAAATTCATTTTAGGAGACTATCGCTCAAATCGCCTCCTGTATGGGTACTGGAAAAGGCTATGTGACAAAACAATTATAATAATATCTTAAACAAAATATTGAAAACTTAAATTAATTTTAGGAGGTTATGTTATCTAGTAAAATAACTAAAATCAAAATTAAATATTTGTACAATTTTAGAGGATAAACAATTCAAAACAAAAATTCAAATTTTATGTGGTCGCTTGTTGCTGCTGCGGGTCTATTCTGGATGCTAACACAATGCTGCTCGTAGCCACTAGTTAACGAGGAAAAAGGAAAATGGATCCCGCGTTTGTCCGAGAGAGAAATGTGACTGTTAACGTCACCGAAACGTAGAGGTTCTCTGTCACCTCCACCACCGTCGCTTGCTCACCGTCTCGAATGTGTCGTTTGCTTGTGAAGAAGGAAGCCATTATTGGCCACCTTTGATGAATGCTTTCTTACTTGTCTCTGACGCGTGCAGATGCGTTAGCCACCACTGTCAAGCGTTGGTCGCCTACCGTCGTCAGATAAGAAGCTCTGCCCCTGCACGTGAAAGACTGTCGTGCTTCCCTGCCGTCGTTTGGGCAAAAGAGAAGGAGAAAAGAAGCTGCCGTAGGAGACTCACCGTAGACCGTCCCATGCTTCACCATCCTCTGACTTGCCACTGCCCACCAAGAAAACTACTGCCACTTGGTTTCACGGATGCTGCTACACATCTGTTGGGAGAGGGCATCTGCTACACACGCGTTTCTGTACCCGTCGTTTCTAGCACCGCCATCTGCGTATTTGCTTTTTTATTAAAGAAAGGAAGGGAGGTCCTGTTGGTGCCGCTCCAGCACCGTGTCAAGTGCCTGACGCGCTGCGGATGTCTGCGTCACCGCTTGTCGCGCGCACGTTTCTGCCGGCTATTGTTATCTCCTCAGAGTCTCATGCGTCGTCCCTTGCAAACTGCGGAAGAATAAACCACCGTCAACCGCCAACTACCGTCACTTGCCATCAACATCATCAACCGTCAACTTCAACACAAAGCACTCTTCTTTTAAACTATCTTTCTTATGGAAAAATGTTCCTTGTGGCTAACAATAGTTCCTCATCATAAGTGTTTATGGGCCATAGTTCTCTTAATCATATTTTTCATCTAGTTCAGATTTCTTCTTTAAACAATGCCATGTATTTATGCCATGCCCTCTTTTCTTTCTGAAATTATTACCTTTCTTATTTTATATTTCAAATTTTCAAAGTCTACATATTTACTACATTTATTTTTATCATGCTTCTTCAATCTACTTTTATTTGAGATAAGGTATACCATAAGTATACCATAGCATATATCCTAAGATTTTGTTTACAACCTTTGGCTTTGTCTAGAGATTTGTCTATGGGGGTAAGAATTGCCAAATATTAATTATAATCAAATCACTACCATAACTTCTACCAAAATGTAGTCATATATTTGTTGTCTTTTTTTCTTCCTATGCTACAAGAAATTCTAATTAATTTCATAAGCTCTTTGAAAAATGTTTTGCCACCTTTTAAAAGAAAAACATGAAATAAATAAGGTCATCTTAGCAACTCTATTTACCATAAGGATGCAAGTTTTAGGAATACTAATGATAAAATTTATGATGATGATGATGAATGCTAAAATTTATGTTGATGTCACCCTTGATCTCTCTAGAATTGGAATTGGTTGGCACAAGCCTACATTCATAGCAACTATTGATCAAGGCCCCATGCCTAGCATGGGTGAGGTTGACCTCAACACATACATACATATATACATATATATTACTATATCATGTACACATATTACTTTATATATACATATTTAAGTTATGGGCATTTGCCCAAAATAATGTTTTATATGTAAAACATTATACAGAACCTGCAACTCTATCCCACTTAATGTTGATAACTTGTAAGTATCATCTAATAATTGTTTCTTGATCTAAAATGGGCCAGTCCATATTGCTAAAAACTTATTTGGCTTCTTCATATTCTATAATAATACAGTATCACATACTTTAAAAGTTCTTTTCAAAACCTTTCTATTAAACCACCTTTTAACTTGACAAACATTTTTTAATAAATTATCCTTAGCTATATCTATTTCAATTTTTCTTTTGATGAGCAAGGTCATGAAACTTCTATCTTTATCATTTTTCTCACTATATTTGTGCATAAAATTTAATGTTGAACTTGTAATCTTGTTCGTAATTCTTGCAAGCAAATCATAGACTAAGTTTTAAATTGATGTTCCAATAGCCTTCTTAAATTTGGTATGATCAATCCATGATGCAGATTACAAGTAATCAATCCAATTTCCTAGATTCCATCAATCAACTTTTTAATGTAGGAAATAAGCTTTGTATTTGTAGATTCAGTTAAGCCATTTAATTGAGGATAATAATTTGAAGAAAAAAATAGAAAGATGGATATTTCTGATTCCCATGTTATAAATTCTTCAAATTCAAAATCACGTCCATTATCAAATGCCAACACTTTAGGTAGACCAAAACAACTTAGAATCTGATTTCTAAGAACTTAAACACGTCTGATGCTAAACATTTTCTTAGAGTCTTTACTTCAAACCAATTGGTAAAGTAATCAATAATTATGAGAATAAACTTATGTTTAGCTCTCGAAGGAGTAATTGTACCAATAAAATCTAAGCCCCATTGTTGAAATGGTCTATTCACAATTATCAGTTTTAAGGGAGCTCTAGCTCTTTTGATTTTTGATCCATGAATCTCACATTTGAACATCTTTGAGTTTTCAAACTAATATCTTGATATATACTAGGCCAATAAAAACCATAGTAGAGTATATATTGCATAGTAGACTTAGGGGACTCATAGAATAAATTAGAATAATCATGGAACTATTCTAAAATGCTCATTGTGAACACATTCTAACAAAACCCCTCTAAAATACTTTCTATATAAGATTCCATCTTTAACCACAAATTTATTTATTTTTTTGAAGAAAGCTCTCTTTTAACTTGCAATTAGATTATTCAGAACCTTTTGTGTATCAAGGAATTCTAGAATTTCATTATACCAATTTCTCTCATGAGTCTTAAGTACACATACTTCATCTTTTCTAGCCATTAATTTGGTTGATCCCATTCCTTTAATGGTTTTGCATATTTCCAATGAAAATATGAAACCTTGAAGCTTTATAAGTTGCTTACCTCTTTTCAATCCATTTTCATTCTAAGCTAAGAATTGTTTAACCATAGGCTCTATTAGCATAATATGAACTAATGAGCTTTCTAAGTAATATTTGAAATGTTGAAGTGCCTTAATAACTACGAATGCTTGTTTCTCTAGGTCTAAATAATTTAGATCTAAACCTTTCAATTGAAACCCAAAAAATCCAATTGGTTCATCTTGACCTTCATCTTTTTAAGGTAAAATAGCAGCAATTCAATCATTTGAAGCAAAAGCATATAACCAAAAATCTTCTTTCAATTTTGGTTTTACCAAGTAAGGAGCTTCTTGGATGGATTTTTTAATTTTTACTAAGGCTCTCTCTAATTCTAGTTTTTTCTCTACTAGGACGTCTTTCTTTAGCATATGCATCAAAGGTTAGTAATTTCAGTGAGTCCATGGATAAATTTCTTAATGAAATTTATCTTTCCAAAGAAAGATCTCAAAGACTTTTTACTTGTAGGATGCTTGATATTTTGTACTACATAAATTTAGGAGTTATCTATAGCAATTTCTTCTTGACAAATTACATAACCTAGTAAACTTCCAAATTTAACCTCAAATATACATTTCTTAAGATTTAATGAAATAACATTCAAAAACTTGTTGAAGATGATCAATATGATCTTCCTTCCTTTTTGAAAAGATGATGATATCATCCAAATAAACAACAATGAACTTGTCTATTAAACGTTTAAAGGCTAAATTCATTGCTCTTTGAAAAGTAGCTTCAGCATTTAACAATCCAAATGGCATTTTTTGGTTAGAAAAAGTTCCTCAATTGGTGATAATGTTGTTTTATATCTGTCACCCTTATCTACCATAATTTGATTATAGTCTGAAAAACTATCTATGAAAGAATATACTTGACAACCTTATACTTTGATCAACATTTCATCAATTCTAGGAAGTGGGTATTTATCTTTTTTAGAGGCTTCATTCGAATTTCTGAAATCCACACAAAGCCTAATATCACCATTCTCTTTTCCTACTAGAATAAGATTAGCAAGCCATGTTGAATATCAAATTGGGTGTATAATTTTGGCTTACAATAACTTCTTGATCTTAGCTTCCATAGTTCAAATGATGGATTAAACTTCATTTGTTTTTGTTTAATTGTCTTCTAGCCTTTTATTAAACGAATTTAATGTGTTATCACATTTGGTCAAAAATTTTTAAGTTCATCATAAGACAAAGCAAAATTTTTTACAATATTTTTTAGGAGTAATGATAAATTTTTCTTGAAAACTAAATCCTTTTCCTTTGTGAAATTTAACATCTTTGGTATCTCAGTAGATCCAAAATTCACTACTTCATAAGCTTGATTATTTGGATTCTATATATCTTTTCCAATAAGTCAATTTCTGCTAAATTCATGTTCATAATTAATCACCTTTTTGGGAATAGAATTTATCTTAAACCTTAACATTGTGTTAGGTATGATTTGACTTTTGATTTCTTGTTGATTTCTTAAGAATCTAAGCAATTGATCATCACCTTCAAGCATCATACACAATGACAACATCCATACCATGCATGGTGAAACACACAAATAAGCTACTTTGCTGTAATTTTAACCCCTATGAGCACACTTGGTTAAACCAAGGGTTTCTATCCTTACTACTTCCAAGAGTAGATTCGTCATTACCTTCACAGTAGTGAAGCTCAAATTGTAGCAATGGTTTAGTTTCCATAAAAGAAATTTTGCATAAATCAATAATAAATATTCATTACTACCCTTTTTTTTATTCCAATTCTGTTATGGTTTCATAGCCACTTCATTGGTATTATTTTATCTTTTTCATAGGTTCAAGGAACAGCACAGAACACTAGTTTTATAGAGCTTCTCTTTACTGAGTTGTAGGAACTGTGTACAATTTCTATCAAATACTAGGACCTTGAATAGTTTTAATTTTTAGGAACTTAAAAATTTTTTAAGAGCTTAAAATTTTTAATGAAATCTCGTGCATCAAGGAAAAGGACCAGAGGGTTGAGAGAAATACTGTAAAAACTATAAAATAGAAAAATTGTTAAACAGAAAGTAATAAAAAGTTCACAGCATTGCATAACGTATGTTGTTACACAAAACATTTTTGGAGACTTGCACCTCTCATCAGTGTGTTTAGGCAATATGTCCAGGGAACCGAAGTTGCAAAGGCAAGGGAATGAAGATGTCGGTAGATGTATAAATAGGATCCCAACTTTTAAAAATAGAATAACTACCACTCTAATAATTAGAGTGGACCCCACTCATCATAGGTGAAATGGGGGTGAGACGTTGTACTGATAAACTATTACAAAATAGTATTTCAGAAAGTGAATATGAAATATTCAACAAATCGGATCTTTTAGAATAGCCAAAGGGTGTATAGGGCTTAGGGAAATCCTCATGTTTGAATGGTAGACATGAGGGGTCCAACATCAAAGAATGTCATGCACACAAGCATCCGGCTAAAAATAGCAATAAACAAAGTCTTCAACAGCAATGAAGAGATGAGCTGTAATGACACTGGAGAAAAAATAGTCAAAATTTGTGATAAGACTGAAGAAAGCACCTTTAAAAGAAACCACAACCAAGAATACCAACGTAAGCAGAGTAGTGGTCAATACATGGATCAAACAGTAGAAAACATGTTGTAGTTTGCATAAACCTGCAACATGATCAAAATCCATGGAGAACCTGCAAAAGGACTAATATATAACCAAAAACATAAAAAAGATTTGAAAATGGTTAGAATCCAAAGAACAGCAAAAGGTGTTGTCAAACAAGGCTCAACAATTCCAAGGCAACGAGATAGAGAGAAATTTTTAGGAACTTAAAATTTTTTATGAGATCTCATATGTCAATGAAAAGAATGAAAGGGCTGAAAGAAATATTGTAAAAACTGTAAAATAGAAAAACTATTAAACAAAAAGTAATAGAAATCTCATAGCATTACACAACATATGTTGTTACACAAAACATTTTTGGGGACTTGCACCCCTCATCAATGTGTTTAGGTAATGTAGCTAGGCAACCCAAGCTGCAAAGGCGACGGAATAAGCATGCCAATACATGTATAAATACGATCCCAACTTCTAAAAATAGAATAACCACCACTCTAATAATTAGAGTGCGTCCCACTTGTTATAGGCGAAATAGGAATTTAAAATTTTTAGGAACTGAAAATTTTTTATGAGATCTCATGCATCAAGGAAAAGAACGAGTGTTGAGAGAAATACTATAAAAAACTATTAAACAAAAAGTAATAGAAAGCTTATAGCACTGCACAACATATGTTATTACACAAAACGTTTTTAGGGAGTTGCAACCCTCATTAGTGTGTTTAGGCAATGTAGTTAGGCAGTCGAAGCTGCAAAGGCAAAGGAATTAGCATGCTAATACATGTATAAATAAGGTCAAACTTCAAAAATTAGAATAATTGCTGCAATAATTAGAATGGGCCCCACTCATTATAGGCGAGATGGGGATGGGACATTGTACTGAAAAACTATTACAAAATAGTAAAATTTCTAGAAACGTAAAATTTTTAGGAACTTAAAATTTTTTATGAGATCTCGTGCATCAAAAAAAAACAAGAGGGCTAAGATAAATACTGTAAAAATTGTAAAACAAAAAATTTGTTAAACAGAAAGTAATAAAAAGCTCATAGCATTGCACAATGTATGTTGTTACACAAAAAATTTTAGAGGACTTACACCACTCATTAGTGTGTTTAGGCAATGCAGGCAAGAAACCAAAGCTACAAAGGCAAGGGGAATGAGCATGTCAGTATATGTATAAATAGGGTCCCAACCTCTAAAAATAGAATAACTACCGCTTTAATAATTAGAGTAGGCCCCACTTGTCATAGGCGAGATGGGGGTGGGATGGTGTACTAACAAAACTATTACAGAACAGTATTTCAAAAAGCAAACATGAAACATTCAACAAATCGGATCTTTTGGTAGAGTCGAAGGGTGTACAGGGTTTTGGGGAACCCTCATGTTTGAATGGTGGACATGAGGGGTCTGACACCAAAGAATGTCATGCACGCAAGCATTTGGTTAAAAATAGCAATAAAAAAAAGTCTTCAATAGCAACGAAGAGACAAGTTACAACAACACTAGAGAAGAAACAACTAGAGGTTGTGATAAAACTAAAGAAAGCCCCTTCAAAAGAAACCACAACTAAGAAGACCAACGTAAGCAAAGCAGTGGTCAAGACACGGATCAAACAGTAGAAACATGTCATGGTTCACATAAACCTACAACATGATCAAAACCCGTTAAGAACTTGCAAAAGGATTAATACCTAACCAAAAACAAAAAAAAAGATCTGAAAATGGTTAAAATCCAGATAATAGAAAAAGGCGCTATCAAGCAAGGCTCAGCAATTCCAAGGCAACGAGATAGAGAGAAATTTTTAGGAACTTAAAATTTTTAATGAGATCTTGTGCGTCAAGGAAAAGAATAGGAGGGCTGAAAGAAATACTATAAAAACTGTAAAACAAAAAAATTGTTAAACAAAAAGTAATAGAAAGCTCATAGCATTGCACAACATATGTTGTTACACAAAAAATTTTCGAGGACTTGCACCCCTCATCAGTGTGTTTTAAAAGTTGGAACCCTATTTATACATGTACTAGCATACTCATTCCCTTACCTTTGCAGCTTTGGAATGCTTGGCTACATTGCCTAAACATACTAATGAGGGCTACAAGTCCCCAAAAACATTTTGTGTAACAACATACATTGTGCAATGCTATGAGCTTTCTATTACTTTCTGTATAACAACTTTTCTATTTTATGGTTTTTATAGTATTTTTCTCGGCCCTCTCGTTCTTTTCCTTGATGCATGAGAACTCATCAAAAATTTTAAGTTCCTAAAAATTTTATGTTTAATAGTTTTTTTGTTTTATAGTTTCCACAGTATTTCTCTCAACCCTTCCATTCTTTTCCTTGATGCACAAAATCTCATCAAAAATTTTAAGTTTCCTACCTTAAAATGTGTTCCTCTTCACTTTTGATGTAGAATCTCTCTACCCTAACATTCCCACAGATCTTGGTCTTGCTACTCTTTGAGTTATGGTTGAGTCATATTTTCACGATAACCATTTTGATTTGCAGGTCTTCTACATCAATGCCATCATGGAGCTTTCCTCTTTGGTCCTTCAAGAACATTTCTTGGAGTTCAACAAGGTCTTCTACAAACAGATTTGAGGCACCACCATGGGTAGCAACTTTGCCATTGTTTACACATGCCTATTTCTATGCCACTTAGACAAATAAATTTTCTCTACACCAAGTTTTGAGCATCTTCTCTACTTAAAAAGGTATATTGATAATGCCTTTAGCATTTGGAATGATTCACAGGATTCCCTCTTCCAATTACTTGATCAGTATTGTTCTTTCTATCCTACCATCAATATTACTCCCTGAGTATCTAGCTCCTTAGCAAACATTTTGGATGTTTCCTTCTTCAAGGGTTTTAACTTTATTAACATTGGTATTCTTTCTACTAAGTGTTATCAAAAACCCTTGAATGCTTATCAATACATCCCTTTCTCCTCTTGGCATCCTTGCCATCAGAAGAAAGCCTTCATTGTTACTGAGCTCAAATGATACCTCATCAGAGAATCCTGCCTCAATGATCTTCAACAAATTCGACAACAGCTCTCTTGATGACTTTGTACTCAAGGATATCTGTCTCGCTTTTTGGCTCATTACTTCAACCTTATCCCTGCTTCCTCTAGATGCCATCTTCTTGAACGGCTTCATCAACGCTATGATGTTTGCAATAGAAAATAGGCCCCTCTTATCTTCAAATTGGATTTTAGTCCTTCCACTAAATCCTTGAACTTGAGGGCCCTCTTAAACCTATACTTTCTTGGCTCCACTAAAAAGATCCAAGTCTCTAGAACATCATTCTTGATGCTATCACATGTTGGAGGAATCCTAAAGAATCTCGTTCTTTTCTTGTCAAGAACAAATTCAAGTGCAATTGTCCCACCCCCATCTCAGCCTAAATGAGTGGGGCCCATTCTAATTATTACACATGTTTGCACATAACCGTTACTCTATTTTTGAAGTTGGGACTCTATATATTCTCATCCTACACTTGTTGCTCAAACCACAAGAATTGCTTCTATAACCATAATAAAGAGGGGTTAGATTCACCAAAAACATTTTATGTAGTAGCATTGCTTCTATGTTTGAGCCTTTTTCTTGATTTGTTCTTTTTAGTTCTTCTATCTTTTTATCTTTTCTTCAGCTGCACGAGATCTTACTTAAAATTTTAAGTACCCTAAAATATTAATCTTCTCTTAAAGCACATTGGTTTGGCTTATCTTTCTCATCTATTATTATTATCTGAGCAACCCTGCTAACCATGAACAATCATTAGTAGAAGAATCTTTAACATTGTCTCTATTGCTTGAAGTCTAGAACCTTTTCAAAATGCTAAAATATCACCAAACAGTTGATAGGCTTGTGCAAAACCATCCTATCCAGGGAATAAAATACCTATTAGTAGAAGAGTCTTTAACATTGTCTCTATTGCTTGAAGGCTAGAACATTTTCAAAATGCTAAAATATCACCAAACAGTTGATAGGCTTGTGCAAAACCATCCTATCCAAGGAATAAAATACCTTATGCATTCCACCAATTTGATGATGTTTATAGACATGAATTCCAATGTGAAATCTCATGATGTTTACACTAGAAAATACCAATTTTACAACCTTTGGCTTGCAATTAAGATTTCATAAATTCCATAATTAATACCCTTGGTTTTCTACCTTAAAATTATGGATACTTAAGCTAGAATTATGACACTTAAAAGCACTTTCTATTCATTTTCCTTTCTACAATGTTCATGATTCAATCATGCTTCATTTTATTGACCTTTTTTTTAATAAGTAATCCAACTCTTTGTATTCTATTATACTATCTTCCAATCACTAATAAAATTTAATTTTCCCAATGCTATCTCAATCATCATCTTGAAATACTGATCCAACAAATGACATATATGTGACAATATTCTAGAGGTAAATAAAAACCAAAGTATTTGAGCATACACACTCTCTTACAAGATGGATCCCACAAAAAGAGTTCTACCAATGCATCTAGAGAAGGTTAGTCATTAATACTCTAAGGTACCTATCACCAATTAGCCATTTAACTCAATGCTAACTCCAACAACTAGTAAAAAATGCTAATGAAAATACATCATAACAATGCTCAATAACAACATCATGCATTACAATTTGAACTTAATCCAACAAACTTCAAAAAGTATAAACACCAACAAATATCATTACTATTGCTATAGTATAAAAATATAAATTCTAACAATGGCATCTTTCTTACTTGAATACAATCATTATCTAGGAACACTTAGAAAATGTTTCTTCCTATCATTGAGACCTATCAAACAAGTCACTACAAATGTCATAACTTGGACTCGAGTCATTATGGATGTTGCAGCTTATGCAAACAAGTTGTGACATTTTATAGGGCTCATGATGAAAATTATGACATCCTCATATGCTAAAAAATGAAGTCACAAAATCATGTAAATCTACCATAATCACTAGTAACAGGTAACACCAATTGCTAATTAATATAGATCTTTTCACAAAGTCAAAGGGAATATAATGTGTAGTTATGTCCTCTTGAAACTAATGTTAGGGGCCCAAAAATCATTAATAAAACATAAAAACAAAATAGGAAAGTGTTGGAAAACTATAGATCTATCTTTAGTGAAAAAATAATAGCATGCCAACTACCAATAGAAGGGAAAATCCATTATCTAAATAATGAATATTATAACTAAAATGTTTAAAGTACAAATCTTCTAAAAATACCAAGATCACCAAAATCTTCTACTAATATAGTAGATAACTAGAGCTCTACAACAACTAATAACCTATTGAAATTATATAAATTATCTACATCAAAATCTATTCAAAACTACATAAATTATAATGAATAATGAGATCATGAATTAATGAAATATATGTTACAAAGATACTAGAATAAAAACCTATATCTACAAGAAAACAACTACAAAAGCCCAATTTCAAACCCCTAAAGCAAAACCCTACGAAGCCTCTTAACTAAACCAATCAAAAAAATCTAGGCATTAAAACTCGAAACAACTCGTATAAAAATAGGATCAAAGGAACTCACCTAGGAATCATTGTAATGCACTTAGTGCAAATGATCATACTGCATGCACACTGTTATGCACATGTACCAAAGCCAATGCACAAATAGCTACCACAATCATTACATGTATATAGCCTCACTAGCATCATCTCCAAAGCTTCTACCTCCTAACGCTAGATGCTAAACATAGACAAAAAATACATCTATGCTATAAAATTTTAGGAAAAATACTATCTAACTCTACTATGAATTTTTGTAAACCAAACTAAGGCAAACCAAAAATACAGTTAGGAGGATGAGAGATAACATTTTAGGTTCTAGAGCAAGTTCATTCCAATTAAATTAACCTTTAATCGCAATAAATCCATATATTACAAAATATAGTTTAGTATGTTAAAAAACAAGAAAACTACTTGTCTTTAGTTAATAAAAAGAATATTATTACAATGATTTCACAACCACAACAACATTCAAATCACTCACATACTCAAACAATGTTTTAAAGCATGAGGCTCTACAACCATATAACAATTGACCTTAATGCAAAACACAACCAAAAGAGAATGTCTTTCCCAACTTAGGACTAAGATCTCAACACACAAGTAATAAATAAGAGATACATATGCCAACACACACACACACACACACAATTGACCTTGGAGTTGCAACCACAATTATGCACTCACTGAATGTGCTCTCATAACTATTCTTTCTCAACACATCAACTCTCATCTCATCATCATCTTATCATGATATCTCATGAAGAAACACATATAATGTTTATTGTAAAACTAAGAAAAGGGAACTAGAAGCCTTTCTCTAATATCAAGTTTAGGACCTCCAACTATTTACATCTTTTTCTCCTCTTATTTGGATGTTTTCTAATTTGGAATGATCAATTTGAAAGTTTTCTTAGTCGTATGGATCATCTCGAGGCTTTATGGATCGTCCTCTACAAAATCCTAGCTTTTAGGAGAGAAATCCCTTGGATGTGGGAGATGTCTCCATCAAGTTATGTGGAAAACCTCTCATCTAAGATGTCCTAGTTGTGTGGAAGATGTCTCCATAAATTGCTAGCTACTTCTTTCCTAACCAAGAAGTCTTCTAGGAAGACTTGACTCTTGGCTAACTCATCTTCTTAATCTCCAAGACATCTTCATAGAGCCTGAAACCTACAAAAACCATCTATAGAAAGAAGAAAAGGTAATCGAAAAAGATGTCCCTACACCAACTCTTCCATCCTTCAAAAAGTGAACTCATGTAAACAAGAGAGTATAGTTATAAGTGATTCCCCACTCAGCAAGGTTGGTCTCATAGATTCATACAACACCTTCAATGGATTGATCCTCCCAATAGATCAAGTACTCATTCCTCTTCACTCCTTGAGTGTTAGAAGCTTTCCTCCTCTTGAGTATGATTATCTTCCTCTCCAATGAAGGCTTGAACTAATCAATAGTCCTCTTTGACTCATTGATGCTACCCTATAAGGTTTACTCATCAATCGGTCCATGGTAAAGCACAAGATTTGTAACATTAAACATAAAAGACCTACCAACATTATTTGGTAAATCAATCTCAAAAGAATTATCATTAATTTTGGCCCTAATTTTGAAAGGACCCATCTTCTTAGCTTTCAACTTTGAGAAGTTCACACCTCTCAATTGTTTCTTCTTCAAGTGCATCTAAACAAAGTCACCAATAGTAGTTGTTTAATTTTTCTATGTTTTCCTTTCGAATTGAATATAGAGACATTGGTAAAATAAGCAGCTTATATATGAATAAAGATAAACATGCATTTATTAATGAAAATTCACAAAAAGAGAATGAGTAGCAATCTTTAGTATTATGCATTTGGCATGCACATCATCATTACGAAGATAAAATTATTTTACTATGATTAGTAGAGTTTCCCCTAATTATTACAACAATAAAATTATTTTACCCTTACTGGTAGAGTTCCCACTCACTATTATGATGATAAAATTATTTTACCATGATAAAGTAAGACTACATCCAAACAAAGTTACTAATAGCAAAATTAGACTTTCTTTTGTCCTCAATTCTCTTGAGGACTCTCTCTTTAATCTTCTTCTCAAGATTTGATTTTACTTATGCATGAAAATCCCTCATATCTTTCATAAAATAAATGTTGAGATGAGCTTCTCCTTCAAAGCTCTTCAAATTATCCACCCTCTTAGGGAAAAAAACCATAATTCACCTCAAATGGAATCTTACCAATAACAATATGAAAAGCATAATTATAAAAAAAATCCAACATGACACAACAAGTTTTCCCATCAATTAGGTTTTCCATCATATAAATGCCTCAAAATTTTTAACAAGGATTTATTTACCACATTTGTTTAGCCATTAGATTATGGATGATATGTACTAGAAAAATTTGGCTAGTGAATTTGGAGTCTTTGTCACTAACAATATTCAAAGGAATACCATGCAACTTCACAACATACTAGAAAAAAAAATTTCCATGTGAGAAGCAACACTAACCTTTTTGCACAAAATAAATTGTGCAATCTTAGTGAATTTGTCCACTACAAGAAAAATTTCATTATTATCATTTTTGGTTTTTGGAATACCACTCACAAAATCCATTGACACACTTTTCCATGGATCCTTAGGAATTAGCAAGGGAATGTAATGTCCATTCATTCCTTTGTCTTCTTTGAATTTCTCACAAGTTAAACACTCCTTCATAAATCTTGAAATTTTCATTACTATCCTAGGCCAAAAATAATACCCATCAACAAGCTCTAATTTTTTATCCCTACCCATGTGACCTACAATGCTACTATAATTCTTTCAAATAAAATCTTTTTCTTAAAATCACAATTAGGAACACATAGCTTTTCATTTTTAAAAAACAATTTCTCTTGAATATGATAGTGCCTCCATTGGTCTATCCTACTCAATAATGGTTCCTTGAGGCTTCTTCAAACCCATAGCTTCAAAATGAGATATGCTAAAATTCACCACATATACCATAGATAATGCATCAACCACCACATTGGCTTCTCCACTCTTTTGTTTCAACACAAAATTGAACTCTTGTAATTGTGTAACCCACATTATGTGTTTAGCACCTAACTTCTTTTTGGAATTTAGAAACTAAAGTGCTTTGTGATTTGTCATTAAGGTAAACACCTTGGACAATAAGTAATGCCTCCAATGCTTGATTACTTGAAGAATAGTATATAACTCCTTCTCATATGTGCTATATTTCTACCTTGATGCCTTCAACTTCTCTAAAAAGAAAGTAATATATCTACCTTCTTGTGAGAGTACCCAACCAATGGCAAGTCACTTGCATTCATCTCCACTTGAAATAGCTTTTGAAAACTTAGAATTGCAAGCAATCATTCACTAGTAATTTTTTCCTTTAACAAGTTAAAGTCCCTTTGGGTTTCATCACCCCACCTAAAATATTTTTCTTTCTTCAACAAAGTAAACAGAGGCCAAGAAAATTTTGATGAACCTCCAATAAAAACCTACTAAACCAAGGAATGATCTTATCTTTCCAACATCCTTAGAAGTTGGCCAATCTTTAATTATCTTCACCTTGGTAGCTTCAATCTAAATTTGATTTTTAGAAACCACTTGCTCCAAGTATATGAGTTTCCTCCTAAAGAAATGAATTTTTCACATTAATCACTAATTATGCCTTCTCTAATTTTAGACACATTCTCCTCAAGTAATCCAAATGCTCCTTCTCATTAAAGCTATACATCAAAATATCATGAAAAAAGATAATACAACACTTACCAATCAAGTCTTTGAGTACACCATGCATCAACCTCATGAACATACCATGTGCATGTGTGAGCCCAAATGGCCTTACCATCCACTCAAATAATCCATCTGGTGTTTTGAAATGTTTCTTCCATTCATCACCTAACTTGATTCTAATTTGATGGTAATCATTCTTTAAATCAATTTCGGTAAAAAATTTCCCATTATTAAGGTTATCAAGGATATCATCCATCCTTGGAATAGGAAACCTATATCTCACTATTATCCTGTTCATCACCCTAGAATCAATGGACATCCTTCATTCATCATTGTCCTTCTTTGATACAAGCATTGCTGGAACTACAAAAGGTGAAATAGATTCCCTCACGAAGCCATTCACAAGTAACTATTCAACTTACCTTTGCAGTTCTACCCTATGATTTGGTGCCATACAGTATGCTCTCTAATTTGGTATGGTAGCACTAGGAATGAAATCAATTTGATGTTGTACATTCCTCATGTATGGTAATCCATCTAATTCCCCCTTGAACACCTTGGTAAATTGTACCTTCAAGCCTTACATACTTGTTGGAAGTTTTACATGCATACCATCATGGTTAGAAGAAATTGATGATACAACAAAAAAATCAAAACTATTTTCATCATGTTCCTTAATGTATTCCCTTTTTCCTAGAAGGATTAAGGAAGCATTTAGTAAGCTTTTCTACCTCACTTGTTTAGCCATCATAGGAATCAACTCATAAATTCCATCAAATCTAGCTACACTTCATACATTTCTATCTCCATCAAATTGAGCACCATTATCAAAGTTCTAAGGTCTACTAAGAATTACATTAACATAATCAATTGGAAGCACATGACATCTCATCACATCATGAAGACTCCCAATTTTAAATTTCATAACACATTGTTCTTTCACCTTTCGAGAGTAATTAGTAGATAACCAATGTCCCTTGTAGGGTTTTGGATGGGGATTACTTGCCCAACCCAATCTAGTAATTTCCATAGTAGAAATAACATTTTCTTGAACTTCCCAATCAATCAAAATATGAATCCATTCCCTACTAAGCAAACATCTAGTCCCAATCCAAAATAACAATTTGCTAGCATGATGGTCTCCTTTATTCACATTTCCTATGAATGTAGAAGAATTTAATTTAGAAACTTCCTTAATCCTAGAACCATAAGGATTATCTATCTAAAGAGCTTAGCTAGATGTCTCCTTCACTTCTATGGTTTACACATCCTTGCCCTTGGCTTTTTTGAGAAGTGGACATTCGCGTTGCTTGTGTTTCAATTCTCCACATTTGAAGCATTAAATCTTTGATGAATTACTAACTTGATCATTACCCCCCATTCCTTGGTCCTTCTTAGCTTTACCCTTCCCATCATCCTTATCTGTCTTCTTGTTATGACTACCATCTTTCTCTTCAAATTTTGACCTAGATCCCTTCCCCAATTTGAATCACTTATCCTCTCCGTTGAGAGCTTGTTTGTCCCTATTTTCAAATTTGCTTAATTTTTTTTGCTTAAGTGGTTAATCATAAGCCTCATCAAGAGATTTTGGCTTATAGAATGATAAATCCTACTAATATGTCATTTTGAGACCTTCTAGAAAGATTATAGCATGTTCATACTCTTCCCAGTTCATCTTATTTTGATGGAATAGATCACAAAATTCAATGTAAAACTTCTTGATGTCTTTGTCACCTTGCCTTAGGAATTTTAATTTCATAATGATCTCTTGCTTCTAACAAGACTGTTCAAATTTTCTCCTCAACTTGTATTTCATCAAATTCCAATCTCTAATAGGTTGACCATTTTTTTTTCAAAAGCTTAGGACTCCTTTTTCCACTAAGTAGAAGCCATACCTTTAAATTTAGCTTCAGTAATTATTACCCTTAATTGATTCCGTACCTCTTCTAACTTTGTCAAGTACCTTCAACCAACTTGAAAAAGCATTGATGTCATCTATATCATTGAAATATTTTAGTTTTATGCACAAGAGTCTTGCAACATTTTTGAATGCTTTAGCAAGTCTTGTTTCATCTTCATCATCAATCTTACCATGAGAAGAAGTAGTGGTCACTAATGGAGTTCTTGGAACTTTTCCATGGGGAATAGTATTTCCCCCCATTGGAATAATTGGCTAATGGGTTTCAACACTTCCATAGCTAGATTTTCCTTTCTCATCATTTCCTCCACATAGTTCAAAAACTTCTTCACCATCTGAACAAGATTTCTCATCACCTCCTCGAGTTTGAATGTGACTAGGACCTGCATTCTTATCCACCTTTGCATTGATCTCATCCAATCAAGCAACCATCATTTGAAAGGAAAACTTCATGCTCTTCATGTCTCTATTTAGGGCTTGAACCTATTTATTCTTAGGTACCATCTAAATTTGACAAAAATCCATAACCAGATATTCCTAGGCAAAAATCAACCTAACTCTTTGATACCAATATCACTACAACAAGTTCACTCCAATTTAAATTAACTTTCAATCCCAATAAATTTAGATATTACAAAAGATAATTTAGTATGCTAGAAAATGAGAAAAACTAGCTATCTTCAATTAATGAAAAGAAGATTACAACCATGGTTCCACAACCACGGCAACATCCAGATTACTCACATACTTTAACAATGCTACAAAACATGAGGCTCTACAACCATATAACAATTGACCTCAATGCAAAGCACAATCGAAAGAAAATCTCTCTCACAACTCAAAATTGAGATCTCAACAACAAGACACAAGAGACACATAGGCCAAAACACACACAATTGACCTTAGAGCTGCAACTACAATCATGCACTCACTCAATGTGCTCTCATAACAACTCTTACCCAACACATCAACTTTCATCTCATCATCACCTCATCATAACATCTCATGAACAAATGCATACAATATTTATTGTAAAACTAAGACAAGAAACCTAGAAACCTTTTCCCAATCTCAACCTGAGAATGTCTAGCCATTTACATCTTTTCCTCCTCTTGTTTGGCTATATCCCAATTTGGAATTTCTAATTCAAAATTTTACTCAACCGTATGGGTTGTCTTAAGGCTTTTTGGGCCATCTCTTGCAAAATCATAGCTTTCAGGAGAGATGTCTAGCCCAAAAAAACATAAAAAAACCAACTCACTAAAAAAATAAAAAGAAAATATTAATTACTAACTTCTAATGTTCCTAACATAAGAATTAACATTCACAAACTTACTAACTAGCTAATAATAAATAAGACATGCTATCATGAACTAACTATCTAGCTAACTAAATACTAAAATTATATACTAACATAACATAAACCAACTCTACTAACACATACAAATACTAAACATAAAAGAAATAACTATTAGCTAATATTAACCACTAAGTACAAAGAAATCTAATAATTAACACTAACATAAAAAAATAACTAATGTATGTAGTAAGACATTTCATATACTCATATCTAACCATATAGTAAAGCCTAGCTAGGCCAACATGGATATTGCCATGAGAAAGGTTTTTTTGCATTTCTCAGAGGATAGTCCATAGATCTTCAATAAATAAACATAATTTCAAATGATGCTTAACAAGGGAAGTGTTGCAAATGTGGTGGTCTTAGCACATGAGGGGTAAGAACAAGTAGTAGAGGTAATGATAAATATCCTATATAATGAATCCAATGTACCTATGATGCTAACTAAATTAGGAGCCAAAGAGATCATTTCTAGATCTATTAACATGGGACAAACAACTAATTAGCCAGTTATAGTAGTATATGCATGTCTAACATTTTCCCAACATGAAACAGTTCATGATGATAAGGCAAATCCTTTTTGAGATCTTTGATGTGCCAAAGATGCATCTGTATTATAATATAAATTTTTGTTCATCAAAGGAAATATTGTAATTACAAAAACTAGGATCTAACTAAAACACCACAAAAATTTGCATGTTATAGCCAATTTTCACCATGTAGGTTTCACCCCATGAAACCCGAGGCAAAACTTCATTGTAAATGTGAAGATTATAACCCATAGTGGTCAATTTCATAGGCTTTATACTTTGGGGGCTAAAAATGCCCCATAAGTGGTCAAAGCCTCATTCCCCAAGTGAAAAAAGTCACCTAGTGTCAATGTTTGGGCTTGGGGATCAAAAATTCTATTTAGAATGCCAAAAAAGATAATTTTATGGGTTTTATAAGGGGTATACACCTTTCTATGCTAGAAACACATGCAAGCAAGTAAATCTTACCTACCCCCAGTGTTAAAAGGCAGGGGTTTTGGAAACTTTTCTCCTTCAGTGTGGAGACCACATGCACATCCTGAAAACCTTCCCCTATCAATGTGGAAGTTTCCCCCTACCATGGAAGCCACAATAACTAGATTTCAACACTTCATGCACTTAAACATTGACTAGCCACTTCAGCAAGCATGGTGGAGAGCTTAGTGTGGAAGATTCATCTCTAGCATCAAAGGTATGCCTTGGTTACTATTTAGAGTAAATGGAATGCCCAATAGGGGAAGCACTTACTATGTATACTAACCTTCCAAATTTGGGCACCCATCTCACCTAAATTTGGCAACCATTTTGTAGCTCCATTCATGGCCCAAGGAACCTATAAAAGCCAACATCAAACAAAATTTACAAGTTTAGCCATTTTTTCTCATGGTTAGACTTTTGGAAGTTGAATAAATTGAGCATAAAAGTAATTTTCCAAGCACTAATTCCCCACTTGGAACATTCTCATGCACTCAAGAGCTCTTACAAGTTCCCATACTTGCATTCTCTTGAATCTCAATGTGGAAGCATTATACCCTTGAGACTTGTGAACTTTTCATGTCAAAGCTATATTTCTGGGGCTCCTAATCCCTAGGGTGAAGCAATTTCGTAGCCAAATTTCTCACTTTTGTCACCCCCTCCCAGTAGTAACCCAACTTGCACATCTAAGGTTGTAGCGAAGGAGGTTCAATAGCATCAAGAGTGGCTTAGCATTTGAATCTTAGAGTAGATCACATTGCCTTTAATGGGCTTTGAACTCCTACATAAGTGAACCCTCTTTCTACTCATCCAAGCACCATTTGTATACATATCTCTAACTTACACTTTTTTCTTTCTAAATAAAGTTTTAAGTTTTGGGTTTTGTGTATAAAATATAGTTGTTTATTATCTATGCATTATTTTAGATTTGCTATCAGTTTTGCATTTCATTTCATTTTATTACCACACTTTGCATTTTCTAAGTCCCTAGTTGATCTGTCGAACCAACTAGGGCACCTCAAATCCCATTTTTTCTCATGGAGGCCTTGGGGATTCATGGGTTGAGGAACTACTATAGTGAGGATCTTTGATTTTTCTAGTGATTAAGGTTTTCAATCACAACAATTTTTCTTGGCACTAGGAGGACCTTCACCTAAATTCAATGATGAGATTTATTCTTTTCCATTTCCAACGTTGTCATTTGTAAGCTTTTCCTTTATTTTTGTAGCCAAAACCTTCAAATTTGCCTCATAATCAATGCTGCATTTAATCAACCTCTCCTCCCAAAACTTAACATGAGAGTGGCACATGTTTGGACTTTAAAATTTTTACAGCATTTGCTATGGATTTCTAAGGCTAGTGTTGATTTTTTGGTGCATTTCCTTATCCCCCTTAGTGCCAAAATCCCCATGTAGCAAAAAATTGAATGTGGAAGCTACATGTGGTTTGCATGTTAAAATTTCACAACACCTGCTATGAATTTTTTCAGCCAATTTTTCCAGTTTCTAAAGTGGATGGTTCAACCCTTTTGGAAGCCATCCATCTTTTGAAAGTTGGCTTTTCCTCCCATATTTCTAAGTTGAGAAAGTTGGTAGCCTACTAAAAGTGATTTTAGTGGAGAAATACCAATTTTCTACTTTGATTTTTCAGCCTTTCCCCCTTGTCAAGGTTGGGTTAGAAGGTTTGAAATTTCCATTATCTCATCCCCCCTACCCTGCTTCCCCATACCATACCCAACATAGAAGCAATTCTGAAGCCCAATATGGAAGAGGCTTAGCACGAACTTCTTCAAAATCAACATTAAAAATTAAAAGCCTTTTCCCATATTTTTGTAGCTGAAACTATTGAAAGATCAATGTTGTCCCTTCCCCCCATATGACCAAAACTACAACATGGAAGTTACAGGTGGTTGGATGATGACTTTTCACAACACTTTTTTTGAATTTTCTCCAAGGCCAGTGTTAAAGATTTTTCATCCCTTTGCTTTTTACTGCCAATTTTCTTTCAGTTTCTAAAGTGGGTGGTGCAACTATTCTAGAAATTACCAAAATTTTAGCAGCTAGCTTTTCCCCCATTTTTTCCAAGCTAAGAGAATTTGCATCCTACTAAAACCAATTTTTAGTAGGAAAACCCAAACTTTCCACTTTGGTTTTCAGCCTTCCCCCTCATCAACGTTGAATTAGAAGGT
>MNCI01018178.1:547115-559695 GCA_015680685.1 Gnetum montanum
CCAACATTTCCAAATTTTCATTCTTGGTAAGGGGGAAAATCCCTCTTGTCCCCCACTTATTAATTATATTAAGTACCTCATTTTTCATTATTTTTGTTTCCTTTAAATTTTTTTAAATTCCATTTGCTGGAATTTACTTCTATTTTACCATTTATAGCCTATTTTTAAGCCATTCTCAACACTATAGCCATGTCTTTCCAATAATCCACCAAATTTCCCTTCATCCTCACTAACGAAGATCATAGCCAACAAGCCATGAGAATCTATGACCTCAAAGACCCTACCATCATTTAGTGTAGGTGATATTTGAGGATCAAAGGGGAGAGTCCTAATTTTGTAGCCATAAATAAAGATTACTATAACTTCATTTATGCTAGAATACAAGTAGGTAGAATAATTCTACATATAAAAGTAGAGGCCAAGAGGGATTTTGAGCTCATACACAGGAGTGGGAACGAGTGCATCCCTTCCTCATATGACCAAATTTCCCTTAACAACATCTACACTAGCATCGTAGCCCAATTGATTACCATGGAAGAGGAAGATGAAAAGCATAGCTTTGAGGAATAATAAGAAGAGAAGGATGAATTTAAGGTAGAATCTGAGCCTAAAAACATCCTAGAAGGATCGTTCCAACAAACATCCTCCAAGGTCAAAACACCTTCCTCTAATACTTTTGTTTTCTCCATGGGCATGATGCTACCATCTTCCACTCCTTCCTACCCTACTATGGCAAATCCCACACCAGTTATAGCCACATATCAAACTCATCCAATATCACAAATAATAAACTATAACATATCAATTTCATTTACATCACAATCTCAATATATAAAACCATCACTAATGGTTTTTATTGCCACAAATTTGTTAACTACTCACGTGGGATCCACCATGGGACCCCAAGTGACATAGGGATCACACACCCCCTTTATCCCATTTGTGCCTCAAGTACTAGCACTTACATCTTTTTCTTTGTTTGGCCCACTAGTTAAGACCATGGCATAACCTATTTCTTCTATCTTGCAATCTATGGTGAGGCGACAAGCCTCACAAAAAATGCCACAACCTAATGTATAAACCCCACAACCAACAGGGCCATCACAAAGTCTAGATCAAGCCTACCAAATGATCTAAGATCTAACAAATGAGTTGAAAAGGCTTAAAGCCTCTACTTCACAAATTGTTATGATTATGAACCTCTACCAAGATGATCTCATAAGTCCTATAGCCCCACCCTTGACACTTTCTCTTAGTGCCCCTATTCCCCAATTTAGCAAATATAATGGAGAAGGTGACCCTAATCCTCATCTTATTACCTTTCAACTTGAATGCTTACTATTGCACCCATGACCTCATACCATCATGAGGATTTTCTCTATGTCTTTGACTAGGAAAGCACTTAATTGGTGCGACGTCTGAAAATGTTAGCAGCTAGAACATCGAGAGGTTATTAGGTGTACAACCTAACCTTGAATCGAGGGCTGTGTTGAAGAAAATGGAAACAAGGTGCCCTGAACAGTCTAGTCAATCAGACAGGAACTTACACAATGTACAATAACCTTTTGTGAACAATGGTTTTAAAATGTTACACGTGGAGATCGGAATGAAGAAAACCATAGCACAAAAAATAGTAAAAACATAGCAGAATATGTAGCTAAGAAATAAACATGGACTGATACTCAATGATACAAAATATATGCTATAGAGAAACAAAATGAGCTTAAGTGAAAGAATGCACCACCCCAAAATCGGGGGATTTTGCTTCTAATTGAGTGATGAAGGTGTACAACTGATGTGAAGTACTGAGTAGGCATAGCTTACAATGGAACAGTATGGTCACAGCTCCTGGACTACTGCTAATGGGTGCCAATAGGAACTGTTGAGCCGATGCTTGGTCAAGAGCTACCACACTAGGTTGAAGAGAGAGATATGGGAAATGCTACTACAAGGATTTGTTGTTTGCCAACCTTCTACTCGCCAACCTCTTTGCCAAAGCTAATTCCTAGAAAGTCAATTGCCAAAATGCCAATCTCTTGAAACTACTCGCAAGGAAGCCAACTTTCCAAGCCAACCCCTTGAACATTGTTTGCGGGGGGTATTTATAGAGCCAAGAGTGAGAGAAAGACATGGTTTGGACACCACATATCCTAGGTCCCACATGGCATGAAGCATGAATGTGCTATGATGCGTGATGCTACACTACAGTGTTATGTTGATGTGCTATGTTGCAGTGTTACACTAATGTGCTACACTATAGTGTTACGCTGGACATGAAACCTGCTAAGGCATGACCATACCATTCAAATTGCATGTGCCAGAATCTAGGGGACTACCACATTTTTACAAAAAATGCTCATGATAAATACAAATTGAAGCCTGTGCTCTAGGATTATGTCTTCCCCCCTCTTACGAGTAGGGTCAAGCATAGGGACAACTTTAGGAATCAACAAGAGGTGCAAAACAAAGTAAACCATTGATCTTGCCTGTCGAGGAGATGCTAGAATAGAAATGAACATTGCCAATGAGTTCTAGAACTTCTAGCAATGTCCTGAGGCTTTTACGTGAGTGTTACGCTATCCATGCTACCCAACACAAAGGCGTAGTGTGAATACTTTGCTTGCTACGTGGTGCTATGCTAGGTAGCGTAGTTCAGCATAGCACTCCTCTTTTGTGCGAATTTTATCCAGATAACTGCAAATATCATTCTGACACCTAGTCAGGCAAGCAACTTCAGCAATTGGCAACCTTGCATTTCAAGTTGAAAGGTCCTAAGACCTGCTGGTTTTTTCCTTCGGACACTTTTGGACTTTGTGTCATTAATACACTATGCTACGCTGTGTAGTGTAGCACAACATAGTAGTCAGTCTGGCATGAATTTGAGCCAGAACCTACAATGCTTTGTGAGGAGACTTTGATTGAGACCTAAGTGCGAAGTGGGATAGGAAATCTTGGAGGTTAGATCATGGCCAAGTGCAATTATTTTGCCTAACAAAGGACCTTTATGCATTTTGTCCCTACTACACTATGTTATGTTGTGTAGCGTAGCACAGCGTAGCACCTAGTTTAGCTTAAATTTTGATAGACTTTGTAAATGTTTTTGTCATGGGATGTCGATCACATCCTGGGATGGCAGTAGAGTAAGCATTTTTTATGGTTGAATCCTAGACAATCTTGTTTCCTGTGTCAAGACAATCTGACTGGAAACATTTTCACACTAGAACCTTGCTACGTTGTGCTGCATTGTATAGCATAGCACAGCATAGCAGTCAAATGGAGATGATTCTTGATGAAATTTTATCACATTCTCCTATTTCATGTTTAGCATGCCTCAAGGATGAAGCAGGGCAAGCATCCTAGAAGACTGAAACATTGTCAACTACATCTTTGGTGCATGATCAGTCTCCACATGCCCTACTACATTGTGCAACGTAAAGTAGCGTAGCAAGTCTTGTAGTTAGAAAATTTGCTGAACTATTTAGTCTATCCTAAACACCTTCAACTACTCTTAACATGGTCCCTAGGTAGACCTTCAACCAAGTCATGTGTCAAGATGGGCAAGCTAGAGAGTGTAGCAAGCCTATTAGCCCAAGAGATAGAAAATTTGCTAGACTGTACAGTTTACCCTTAGTGCCTCTTTCATGCAAACTATCTTCATGTCCTGGTGCTGCATTGATTGTGCTGCAAAGGGTAGCAAGTAGGCTTGGAAGTGGCTTCACAAGCATTAGGACTTCTAGGGTGCCATGTTATCTACGTGGTCTAGTGTGAAACTGCACTTGCAGAGATCCTTGCCCAAATTTTGGGATTGTGCTGAATTGTGAGAGTTCCAAAATTGATGGTGTTTCAATGGCCCCTCTTTGTTGACATCTAGAGGATCTACCCGAGAGACATCAGCAAAGAATGTGAAACACCATGCTAAACGTGACACCCACACCATTCGTTAGTGCCCGCTCAAATAATTCTTTGCTATGGTTGGGAGTGCTAGGAGAGTTGAGTATGATATAGGAATGGGATAGGTTTGAAGAAGTTAGGCTAAGGAAGAGGAAAAGGTGTAGGATGCATTATCCTGAGAGTCGTTGCCATAGTGTGATCCCTCATCAAAATGCTTATGATGGAGTCAACACATATGGGTGTCTTTCTCTTTGGATCTCAACCTCTCACTGGAGTGTTTAGAGATGGTCAATTCATAGCTGAAACGATTGCAAAGCAACTATCATGCCATTTGTTTTGGGCACTTGTCTTTTTTTTATTGAGCTTTTTTGTTTTTTGCTTTGTATGCTTTTTTGTGCTTTTTGTTGCACACCCCTATTCATTTGAAGGAAACCTTGTCATTGCTGTAGGACATGTGTTTCCTCCCCGGGATGAGTTTGTGTTTCATCCATGTGGGGCTTTGACCTACCTACAGAGGCTTCCCAAGGGATGAGTTACGTTACGTCCATCATGGGCTCAAAGGTTGGGCATGCGAACAGGTTTTATGTGCATTGGGGAAGGTTACAAAGAGGGTGTCGGAAGTTGTAAGTATAGGGAATGGAGATTAAGTTAGCTGAAGGGAGAATAGGATATGCACTCTCAAGTAGCTAACCTGATCGACGCGAGTACTTTGGAATAATGTAGTGCCTTGTTCTCATGGTGAATGCATTCATGAACAATGCCATCTTGGCTTTTATCCTACAAACACAATAGAGAGAAAACTAGAAAAACAACCAGTCTGTGAAGTGAGGGTAAAGTCCTACTTACCCAGGACACTGCCAAGGTGGCAAGTGTTGTATTTGGCACGTGCAATGTCCAAAGTAGGAAGGTCAATGCAGGCTTCAACAGTGGCAAGCTAGAAAGTTTCAGTGGCCCCGCTAGAAATGAGCACTGAAGAGGCTAGAAGTGATGATAATGCAGGTGCTCAAGAATCCCCACCAAAGGCAAGCATCATGAAATCTAGCTGTAAGGTGACAATCCTAACAGCTAAATACCTTTTTAAAATCTGATGATGGTGAGGGCTGGAGGATGGCAACATTTTGGCTAGGCCATAATAGTGTTAGGACTCCAATAGCATGTGCTAACGGCAAGAGCTAAAACCAAGATGATTGGCAGTGGTAGCGGTAGCTCCAGAAGGTCAACAAGATGTTAAACGACATCACTAGAAGATTATAAAGATGCCAGGGATGGTGATGTTGCATGTGTCCCATAGGATTTTTCTTAGCAATATGAACTTCATTTTGGAACTGCAACATACTACCCCATGTTGTCTAGGAAGCTTGAAGATATGCACGTTTGCTTATTCACAAGGTTACATGTGTGAGCTGGGAGGTGTTGCACTGCGAACCTAATTTAAGGTCTTGGTAGACTGTGGGATGTGCTAGTTTAAGGTCTTAGTAGACCGATGTGCTAGTTTAAGGTCCCGGCAGACCATTGTGCTAGTTTAACATCGTAGTGAATGGGGGATGGCCAGTTTAAGGTCGTAGAAAACCATGCCATGGGTGCCAATTTTATGTCATGGCCCAAAGAAAATCTGTGGGTGCTAGTTTTATGTCATGGCCCAAAGAAATTTTGTGCTAATTTAACATCATAGTGGATGTTCTGTGCCAGTTTTACATCGTAGTGGATGATTTTCTTAACTTGCATGTTAAGTGTAGTATGTCTTCAGGTACAAATGGTTGATAGGATTTGGAAATTTTTTGTCATCTACATCAGCTAGTTTGAATGCCCCATTCTCAAGGGCCTTTGTAACTACAAAGGGACCTTCCCAGTTGGCTGAGAATTTTCTCACAGGTTCACGAACGGCCTTAAGGGCTAGGTCCCCCTTTTTCATTGATCATTGGTGCAAATTACAGTGATGTTTTCACCATTTCTTGTCTTGGTACCATTCGATGCGGTTAAGTGTTTAAGTGTGCTCCTCCTCTATGGAATTAAGATTAATAATCCTTAACTCATTATTTTGAGCCTCGTCCACAACATTTAAAAGAATCATTCAAAGCAATGGGACCTGCAATTTAAGAGGTAACACAGCTTTAGATCCGTAAACAAGACTATACGGAGTCTTACCTGTAGCTATTCTGCATGTCATGTGATAAGTTCAAAGCACATAGAGGATTTTCTCATGCCATTGCCTTTTGCTGCTACTAAGCATCCTTTTCAAAAGACTGATGATTACTTTATTGGTAGCCTCTGCTTGGCCATTTTCCTGGGGGTAATATGGTGATGAGAAAGAATGTTTGATACCAAGACTTTTGCAAAAGGCTTTGGTTTCTATGCTACTAAATTATGGTCCGTTGTTGGTAACAATAGTCATGGGAAGGCCAAATCATGTCACTATGTTGTCCAAAATGAACTTGCAAGCCTGTTGGGACATGGTCTTTCTAAGGGGAATAGCTTCTACCCATTTTTTGAAGTATTCGGTTGCAGTAATAATGAAACTATGCCCTGCAGAAGACTTAGGTGTAATGGGTCTTATGATATCTAGTCTCCAATGTTGGAAAGGCCATGTGATCTAAGTGGTATACAATTTGGTAGGCGATATGTGTATAAGGTTCCCATGGCATTGACACACATCACATGTCCTTACTTTGGCAATGTAGTCACATTCCATGTGAGGCCAGTAGTAGCCTAAACAACTAATCTTTACTGCCATAGCCCTGGGAGCTATGTGCCCTCCGCATAGTCCCTCGTGGACCTCATCAAAAAAATTTTGTGCTTCATCCCCACTAACTCAAGCTAGCAATATCCCATCATAAGAGTGTTTGCACAGAGTGTTGTCTCCTATGAGGACATATTATTGTGCTCGCTTTCGTACTGCATCCTTCTGGGTAGGTGTCAGGCCACGAGGGGTTTCACCATGTTGGAGGTATGTGTTAATGTCATCATACCACTCTCGTGAATGTACTGCAGTTACAGATGCTATATGTGTCGTGTGAATGATGGGGTCAGTGCATTTCACTATCGCAGCAGGTAAAGTTGAAAACATATTTGATGGCATTCTTAGTGCTAATGTGGCTAATGCATATGCTATAGTTTTTTCACTGCAGGGCACATGTTGGACGTCTAGGGTTGTAAACTGCTTTAGTAAGTATTTAGCTAAATCATGGTAAGGTTGCAAATGTTGTGCTTTGCAAGCGAATACCTCTGTAACTTAATTGATGACCATTTTTGAATCACTACAAATTGCTAAACTTTGGATCCCTGACTCTCAAGCTACTAGAATGGCCCTAAGGAGACCCTCATATTATACTACATTGTTTGTGCAAAGAAAAATGAAATGATATGAAAAAGGTTGGATCTCCCTAGAGGGGAATGTGAAATCATAGCGGCACTACCACCTTGTGTAGTTGAAGCCCCATCAAAGTGGAGAATGGCTTCGAAGTCTATTGGTACCGGGCTTATGCTATTAACATGTTCATCTGGGAACTTAGGTCCTATCACTACTTGGTCATTGGTAGGAAAGGTTGTAAGTTGCGTAGCTATAGCTTAACCTTTTACAAATGGTTGTGCTACATAGTGTAGGTCAAATTCCGTAGTTATGGCCTTCCATCAGGCTATCCTACTAATTTCGTATATGTTGGTTGTAATAGGCCGAAGTATGTTATTCTTGCAAATTATGTTTACATGGCTACGAAACAAGTAATGCCTCCATTTCTTAAGTGCAAATACTAAATCAAGACAATTTTTCTCTACTTCGTTGTATTTCACTTCATAGGATACCAACGCATGGCTCAGGTAATAGACATGGATTTCGGAACCGTCATTCCTCTTTTGGCAAAGCAAGGTAGCAATAGACATGTCTGAGGTGGCAAGGTAAATGTAAAATAGCTTGTCTCTTTGTGGAGGGTAAATGGAGGGAAGATGAACAAGTTCTTTATTTAAGCTATCAAAAGCTTCTTGACATTGGTTGGTCCATTCAAAGTTAACACCCTTTTTAAGCAGGTGTTGCATTGGGTGCAACTTATCAGTTAACCTTGCAATAAATCTCCTTATGAATTAGACTCTACCCTATAACCCACACAACTCCTTAAGGTTTGTAGGTGGTGCCAAGTTAACAATTGCCTTAACTTTATCGAGCTCTACACGTATCCCTATTTATGATACCAAAAAACATAACATGCATCCATTTTTGACTCCAAAAACATACTTTCTAGGGTTGAGGCGAAGTTCATGCCTGCAACCATTGAAGAACCAAGTTTAGGTCATTTACGTGATCAATAGCTTTCTCATATTTGACAGCTATATCGTCCACGTAATCATTTAGCTTCCCTAAAAGGTAATTGCTAAAGATGTAAGTCATCGTCCATTGGTATGTCACTCCTGCATTCTTTAGCTGAAAGGGCATCATTGTGTAGTAGAAGGTTCCCCAAGGGGTTATGAAGGTAGTTTCTAGCTGATGTTCCAGGTTTATGCGGATTTGGTTGTAGCCTAAGAAACCATCCATAAAGGATAGTAAGGCATGACTAGCTATAGTATCAATAAGTTTGTTGATGCTAGGAAATGGGAAATTGTCCTTAATTGTTGCCTTGTTCAAATCTCGAAAGTATATATAGATTCGTATACCCCCAGTTTTCTTTGAAACGACTACGATGTTTGATATCCATTTCGAATAATCAACCGCCCGAATGAACCTAGCCTGGTAAAGTTTAGTAATTTTGCTACATATAGCTAATGCAATCTTTGGTTTGATCTTGTAGGCTTTTTTTTTGACCACCTTGACATGTGGACTTAGTATGATGTTGTGTTGTATAATGCGTGGGTCTAAGCCTGGCATGTCTTTGTACGACCATGAAAACACTTTAGCGTTATCATTGAGAACTCTAGAGATGCTTTGTTTGACCTGTGACTCTAGTAACGAGCTAAGTTTTAATGTTCTTACTTCCCCTTTGGATGTAGTCATGGGGATTTTGACAAGAGGGTCCTTAGTCACATCACTGGCCTCTAAATCTAGAGTTTGGACTAGATGTTTGGGCCTGTAGCAACCAAAAATGTCGACGGCTAGAAAGAAAACCAAAGGGTCATCGGTTGTTAACATTCGTAACTTCGTTTCTGTGGGAGGGCCGTGCTAGATGGGACAGAAATGGGACACCCTAAATAGTCTGGTCGATCAGACAGGGACTTAGTCGATGTTAATATAACCTTTTGCAACGTGTGATTAAAAGAAAAATGAGACTGATAGCGCGAAGTAATGCTTAAAGACAAAAGAGATAGAAAACAGTATAAAATGCAATAGTAAGTAGGAGACAAAGTAAAATGCAGTTAGAAAAATGCACCGCTTCGAAGCTACAACTTCGCTTTGTCAAGATGGATACAATCAGTCGCACAGCGCTGGGAACTACAAAGATCCCGAGAGTAACCAAGACGTATAGAGCAAGATGGCTATGCGCTTGAACGTGGACTCAAGCGTTAACAATGCAAAGTGCTACCAAGGTGGTAGAAAATAAAAATGCCAACTGAGAGTGCAAAATATTTACAATGCCAAATAGAAAGCTTGCAATGCTCAAGGTTATAGTGCTAACTTTTTCTTGTCAGCCAACAAAATCGTTAGCTGATCAAATTGTGGACCAGGGGCCAAGAAGTTTGAAAAAAAAGGGATCAAGGAGATTCAGAGAGGGTTTTAATGTCACTCATTGGGGTATTTATAGGACTAGGGGCATGCAAAAGATGTGATTTGGACACCACGTGCCTTGGGCCTATGCTGACCTCTCTATGCTGCACGTGCCTACATGATCATTGGGCGAGCTTGTCATGTCGTAATTACAAGCCTACCACGTTGTAATTACGCTATCAAAGAAATAGTACAATTAGGTGAGGTGCATTAATGTCATGTAACCACTTTTCATGCCTTGTTATGCTTTGTATCGTAGCATGTTTTGCATAGTGTAGCATGTTCTCACGCTGTGCTACATCGTGCAGTGTAGCGTAGCCGATGGTTCGAAGCAAAGAATTTGCGTTGTGTTTTTCTACATGTGTTGGAAACCTTTGCAATGTCATGACTACTGGTTGCAAATTTGCTATGCTACGTAGAGTATCGTAGCATAGTAGCTGTCCTTAGTCTCAAAAATGTCGCCAATCTACAAACTTTGCCTTTTGCATTGTGAAGCTTGCAAACTTGCTGATCCCGCCCTTTGAGATGCCTTCTGTCACTTTCACAAAATTGCTACACCTCGTTGCGCCATGTAGCTTAGCGTAGCATAGTAGCAAACATGACCTACTTTTGGTCAAGTTCGCCACTTTCTAAAAGAATGAGACATTGCTAAAGGACTTAGAGTTGAGCGAGGGGACTAATTGTCCAGCTTTTGCTATGTTGTGCTACACTGTGTAGCACACCATAGCGTAGCATTGCGCTTCTGTAAACATCTTCTGAAGTTTGCTATGCTACATAGCGTAGCATAGCATAGCAAAACTCCTTAACTTAGAAAACTTGCTGAAGTGCACAATCTGAAAATCAGAGCATCCATCTCCTGAAGGACTGCCGTAACGCTGTGCAATTTACAAAGACGTGGTGAAGCAAGCATGCCTTCAAATTTTGGGATTTTTTAGGGCTAGTAAAGGGATGTTTCTAAGGATGCTATGTTGGTCTCATAAGAGGGAGGTTCAAGGTCTACCAACTCTACATTCAAGGGTCTTGTAAACCTACCATGAGGCCCTGTCAAAATTAAGGACGAACAGAGATCATCATGTGTAGTCATTTTTCCAAGCAACCTATGATAATAAGCAAACAAACAAAGTCAAGTGATGCTTGCTTAACATAGTGACATGCAATAAAATATATGCAAAGCAATTATGCAACATTAAATAATTTCCAGTTTAAGGTCTTAACAGACCGCAACCATGCAAAATTGTGCGTTGAAGTTGCCAGTTTAAGGTCTTAGCAGACCGCCACTAGGTTTAAAATGTAAAGGGAATGCTAAAATTGCTAGTTTAAGGTCGTAGTAGACCGCAACCATGCAAAATTGTATGTTGACGTTGCTAGTTTAAGGTCTTGGCAGACTGCCACTGCGTTTAAAATGTAAAGGGAATGCTAAAACTGCTAGTTTAAGGTCTTGGTGGACCTCCATTGGGCCACATTGTACAAAATGAAGTGAAAATTTTATTGCATTTGGGTGCTACGCTGCAACTGCATGCTACACTAGAGTAGACCCTTGCTATGCTATAAGGGATAGGGGTGTCCCATGCTACGCTACAAGGGACAGGGGAATTCCCCATTGCACATGGAACATGGTACATCTCATGTTACGCACGGGACATAAAACACCCCAAAAAGTAACAAGGGCTTTAACCACGTAGGCTATAAATAGGGGATTAGCCATGGTAATCTTGTCACTTTCACTATCAGAGCCAACACTGAGAGAGTAGTGTGGTTACACTGACAGCGTAGTAGTTGCAACGTAGAAATCGATACAGCTAATTTTGTCAAAATGACGATGGTGTGTAGGAGTGGATGTAGGCATCAAGGTCTTGCCAATGTGGAGGAAGGAGAACACACCTTGCAACGTCTCCCCAAGGCATACATTAAGGAATGGCAAGAGGCCCCATCCTCCCCGTAAGTTGCTATGCTACCCTTGCTTTCATGGTGCAATTTATCAAGTGGGGTTTTTACTGCAGTCATTACGTCTTGGTTGCTATAGTCATTACTATTTCTACGCTATGATTGTTATTATTTCCTTCACTACTACTTTAGCTATCGCACCATGGCTCTTGCTACTTTGGCCGCAACGGCAGTGGCAATCTCTATGCTACAATTGGTACATGGTGTTGCCTTGATCACCATTGTTAGGAATGGACGATGCACCACCCTAAGCGTTTGAAGGGTTCTGAGCAACATAGTACACTTTGGGTAGCGTACTATGCATCCTCGGTAGCATAGCACACATGGAGACAGGTCTTGATTTATTTCTCATTACATTCTATGCGATAGGATAGGGTTGGGGTTGTGCAAACATTATGTATTTTTCTCAGGACGCGTTACTTTTGGCATTGTGACTGAAAGACTATTGTGTTTTCGGTGGTCGCTACGCTACACCGTTACGCTGAAATGCTGCTTTACCTACTACGTTGCTATGCTACCAGGCCCGCTATGCCGCTACGCTTGTTGCAGTGTTGTACTTGCTGCATTGTTATGCTTGTTACATGTCATACTTGCTATGTTGCACGGGGTGTGGTCATCATGTCATGCTATGCGTAACGCAACCACTACTCTGTGCAAAGTGTACCTACTATGCTATGCTATGCATAACATAGCTACTACACTATGTAGGGTGTACCTGTTATGCTACACTATGGGTAACGTAGCCGCTGTGTTGCGCAGGGTGTACCTACTCTCCTACACTATGCATAACACTCTGCTACGCTGCATGCAACTACTACGCTACACGGGACAAGTCGTGAAAGTGGAATTTGACAAATGTTTATCTTTGTTTCATTGTGCCAAGGTCATACTATTTCATACTTAGGAAACGTTTGTACACCAAGGGTTACACTACGCTATTCATCACTTGAACACCATGTTAACGCTTTGCGCTATGCCATGTAGGGTCATGTTGAAACCCATCCTGATCATGATTGAGCTAGTAGGGGTTTTGTGCTTCCTGAGTGCACCTATGGCCAA
>MNCI01018178.1:563768-575482 GCA_015680685.1 Gnetum montanum
TTTTCTTTAGCAAGCCATCTTACAAGCAATCGTTCACAATTTCTTCTTTACAATGCTCTTCTCCCAAGACTCAAAGTGTGTCTCCAAGTGAGAGCCCAAGTATTCCCCAAGTGTGGTATCAATGTCTTCTTCTTTTCTTTTTTTCTTCTTACCCCTGAAGCCTTTTTATAAGGTTCAAAATGTAGGTAGGTAAGTTGCAAAAGATCTTGGGTGGTTATAACCACCATAGAGATAAAAAAGCTACAGGTGACAAGTGTCCTATTCAATTGCCAAGTGTCTTCATTTAGTTGCTAAGTGTCTTCATTCAGTTGCCAAGTGGCCTCATTTAATTGCCAAGTGGTCACCATGGAGATAAAAAGGTTGCAGTTGACAAGTGTCCCATGCAATTGACAAGTGGCCCTTTTAGTTGACAAGTGGCCATTGTGGAGATAAAGAGTTTGTAGTTGACAAGTGGCCTTGGTGGTGGTTACAAACATCATGGGATTAAGGCTAGGAGGTTATAATTTCCACAAAAAGTTACCACTATAGAAATAAAAGTTATGGTGGCCAAGTGTCCTATTGGATAACTATCCAATATAACTCCTTAGCATATACAAATTTTTAAATCAACATTAATACTTACTTGGTACACAACCAAGGGCTGTCAAACTTACATCAACAATTAAATAATTTATATCAAAACCCAAAGCTAATTAAAATAAATGTTGTATGATTTTTGCACTACCCTAATCTTCTGTTACGTTGCCAACAACTATGTGAGCGAGGGTTTTGGCATTTTTCACTAGATGCAACAAGCGCGGATAAACCCCAACGATTACACCATCGCAACCATTCTCGAAGGCTATGCCAAAACCAGGAGCTTGCAAAAGGATGTAGAAAAGCTCTATCTAAAATATTTGTATTCTTGAAATATTTTTTGGAATGGTATTCCAACACTTCCACTGAAATCCATTCCAGCACCGGCAGCAGGTGTGTAGACCAGAAAGCTGCGCTTCACCACCTGCAACCCTCCGCCATATGTCATCAACATTGCCAAAACCCTCCACCATTGCTGCTCATGCAGGGCCACAAGCTCTTTCAGCTTTCACACGTGTCAGTCATATGAGTGTTGCACCTCATTCAGCATCCGTCCTATGCATCGCTCGTAACAGCTAAAACTAGCTCTGCGCATGATCCTTTTGGCAGCAACCACATTGTGCGTCACTGTGCCAGTCACTAGATTGAAAACCCCAAAGATTGTCTTCATTTGATGCTTCATGTATGGTGCCTCCTCCTTTTGAACAACTCGTAGGTCAAGGCAGACATCATGCCTCCATCATTCCATATCAGCCATGAAGGGTTGGGTGGGTGTTTTGCGATCTGTCTTTGTTTTAGTAGTAGCTTACATGGTCGGCGTAGTCAGAAGTACATCAGTACCATCATGGTCGGCATAGGCAACGAAGGAAATGCTTATTTCAAAGTAGCATCCTTGCTTGTTCTGTCCGCGCAGAAGTGAATTGGATCTACCCATTCAAGGTAATTTTCAAGAGGGGCTCTCGTTAACAAAATGTATTATATCTTCTTACGGAGCTGGGATGTTTTTTTATAAAACAAAAAAAAAACAAATCTTGACGTATGTTAGCTCCGTCTTCTGCTGGATTTGACGTTGGAAGACTACAATTATTTTCCTATTAGATTATTATATGTTGTACCTTGTCAGTAGATATGTGATCATTCTAACCCTTGCAAACACTCTTCTACTTCCTCCAGCCTGGTGTATCTTTTATAAATCATAAAAATGGATGTTCATCTTAAATGCAGGCATTCAAAAAAAAGCCAAATCTTTCGCTCATCCGCAAGTCATAATAGGCGGGTTCCATCTTAAGTGTAGCCACTCCAAAACAAGCTAAACTTTTGCTTATTGTCAGACCCTCCCTTTTATGATTGGTGCTAAATTTTTAACTTTTCTGACATGATCCACGCTTCCGTGATGTTTATAATGTTGTGCAGTACGCCCAGCTTGTGAAGAGTTTCATAGAAAACCAGGGAATCATGAAGGAAAGAAAGAAGGTATCAATTCCATATGCTTGGTAATGGAAATGACATTAGTAATGCAAAGGAGGGCCAATGAAGTGAGAATGATGACAATGCTTTATGCTGCTTTGCTAAGAGTTGCTTCTTTACTGGGAGTGTCTGCTTTTACATCATCGTCTTCATCTTTGGATATAGATGTGGATGCTCTGCTTTGGTATGCTTGGACCTATCCTGGTTAGATGTCTCAGGTGTGCTTTCCCCATTTTTATGCAACCTCACATTTCTGACCTATTTAAATCTCTCCAATAGTGATTTCTTTGGACCTATCCCAAAAATATTGGTAGACTAAGGTGATTGCAATATTTAGATCTCTCCTCAAATGTCTCTTCAGGACCTATCTGTTCCATGAAATGGCCAAAATATGCCAACACTTACCTTCCGGGAAGACCACTAATGCCACCTTTTCTCCAGGGCCACCTAGATGGATAGCTATGGAGAACGGGAAAGTTGTGGCAAGTGTTGATCTGGGGGAAGAAGACTGGGAAAACTTGACCAAGGAGGAGATTCTACAGCGTTTAGTGGCTGGCATGGACAAGATACTCCCTAAGATGTACGTAGGCCCATCTCAGGTTAGCCACTTTCTATTGTGTTGTAGTCTACTTCATGAGAGCCTTATTGTAATTTGATTTATTATTTTGTTTTTGTTCCATGCAGGATCCAAATGAAGATGTAGGACCTAGTGGAGCAAGGGATGAAAATACTAGCGAGGACTTGTAGCGTGATAGCAAAAAATTTTATTTTTGTTTTTCTATTTTATTTTTTGTAACCCTTATTGTATGGACTCAAATTTAATGAAGAGTAAAAAGTGAAACACTTACTTTATTTCTTTTGGTTAATATTTTATTAATGTGCTCGGGCCCCTTGTGGGCTCCTTGTTCTAGTTTAAGGCCATTTCAGGCCCTTGCTAGTTTAGGGTCATTTTGGGCCATCGTGATGTAATTTCTAAGGGTCAATTTCTAGTTTTAGGCCTTAGCAAGCCGTGGCAATAGTTTAAGGCCATTCTGGGCCATTGGTAGAATAAATAATGCAAATGATGTCACAATGAAAATAATGGACATAATGCAAACAGTGAACATAATGCAAAATCAAAAGAAATAAGAGTATTAAGGCCAAGAATTCATGGAAGTGAATTAGAGGTAGTTTCTAATTACGCAATTTTTTCCTAACTCATTGTACACTAGGCAGAGTGTATGGCTAGGAAGCTTTGTGGTGATATTCCTCTATGTTTTCATTTGCTATTCAGAAAGGAAATTCGGCCCAAGTGGTTTCCTGGTCTAAGTTGGCAGTTTTGGGTAGCTCATCTATTGAACATGGCGGTTCATTATGGATGGGTGATGGGTTTTTAGAGATTTCTATCTCTGATCCTTGTTCTATGTCTATATATTATTTATAGCCTGGGGGTTATTTCATTACCAAAGATCACCATCTCTCTACCCGCATAGAATAGGTGGATTTCTTGGTGTAAGGGTGAAGAGACAGTTCTTAATTGGGCTAACCATGATCTCCGCAAGATCAAGTTAAACCCAGGAATTTCCTCCACCATGATGAATTCCGCGCTGGTGGGAAACTAGTCTCCCGCCACAAAGTTGATGTTAATAGTGCCTTTGACTACGACACATGCTCCATTAAATGACTTCAAATAGGAAGTTACAGTGGGCTTGATTTGGTCCACTAGGCCCAACTTGTTCATAATGGAAAATGGGATCACATTAGTGGTAGCCCCATCGTCAACGTGTACTCTATGAATTTTGTATTGACCCACCAAAATTATGATAAACATAGGGGCAATAGTCACTTGACCCTTTTCAAGGTCATCCTTGATGGCCTTGTCTTGAAATGTTAATTGGGTTGGCCATGGTTCTTCAGCCATAGGGGGGAGCATAACCGCATGGATAGCTTTCTCCTCGGTTGACATGTCTTTGTTAATAAGAATGGATGCCAACATGTGAACCAAAGCCTCATGGTGCACTGTAGAGATCATTATTAGGTCATACAAGCTTAACGTTGTATTCTTTTGCTTTAAAGCTTGTTTAACTTGCAAAAGCGCATCTTGGAAATCTTATCCATTGTTTGGTTGTTTGCTCATCTTTGCTTCTTCTATGCATCCTAAAAGGTGAATCTCCCGAGGAGGGGTGGGCTTAGATTAAATCATAAGTTTTGTTGACTCAGAGGGTAGTCATTGTGTGTTACCCAGGGGCTTTGATGATGAAGTCATGGGCACGACCAACAAAGGGGTGGGCTTAGGGGGGCCCAATGCAAGACATTCTCTAGCCAACTTATCCACTAGATGCTCTTCACGTTTCCTCGAGTGGGAACGTTGTGATGTATTCCCTATCGTTGGACCTTGGGTTCCAATGGGAGCTGTATGCTTGGGCACCTTGATCACGAAAGATAACTGAGTTGTTGTGGTAGCAGGTGGTTTAGTCTTGAGCACAAAGGCTGCGACAAATGTCTAAGGAGGGACTTTAATGATAAATAGGGTTTGCAACCTGGTTTTTGTTGATCCTTTAGGGTTACAGGGAGATACACGAACCAAAAATGGCTCATGTTATGACTCCATGTTATCATCCATGCCAATAGCATTAATAGTATAACCTGCATTGTTGGTATTCAATAGGTCTTTGTAAACGTTCATTGCTTGGTTTTTGGGTCGAACAGGACTGCTCTCATCAAGGACCAACTTACCTTGACCAATAATTTATTGGATATCATCTTTTAGTGCCAAGAAATAGTCTATGTCATGCCCACACGCTTGATGGTAATCGCAGAAGCAATCTAGTCTAAAGTTCCTAGGTATTGGTGGGTCATTAGGAATAACCACAGAGGGGTGACAAAGGACTTCATAGTACCTCTGATGTCATTTAAGAGCCTCCTCTAACATCCGTTTGTGTTGAATGTGCCCAACTCCCAACAATTATTTTAGAAGCTTATATGGCTTGATTGGTAAGGAAGTGTATTTTGAATGATCCTTGTGCTCAAAATTTGGTCTCGCCGAAGTTTGGGCGGTAGTTGCTTAGGTTGAAGGTTGGCTAGTGCTACCAGGGCTAGGCACTGTGTTGGTTGTGGCATGAGTTTTAGATGCTTTATCCACCTATTTACCCTTGTTGGTTTCATGGGCTACAATGGCTACTATGGTTGTCGTAGCTTTCCCTCTCTCCTTATCCTTCTTTATGTGCACGTTTTTATATGCTACATAGGCTGGATCCCTACTAGCTTCTGCCGCATCTTAGATACTCTTGGTTTGAGTGAATTCCTGGCTAAGGGAATGTGGGGCCAAGTAGTATAGCTTGGATTTAATGAAATCGTTTACCGCACCTTTGAAAATGGCCAATAAATGGGCCTCGGTGATCAGTTCATGAATTTCATTTAGAGTAGCACTCCATCATTGTATGAACTTTTGCATAGATTCTAATGGCTCCTATTTAATGTTCATAAGTTGATCCAGAGTGACTTTTGGCTTAAAGTTATACTTAAAGCAAGTCACAAACTGGGTTAATTGTTCTTCCAGTGTTGAGATTGAGGCACTAGGAAGCATGTAGTACCAGTCTAGGGCTTTACCCTTCAAGGACATGTCAAATACATGGATGATGGCATGGGGCCATGGCTGTAGTAGTAAGGATTCAGAACTAAAAGTAACCAGGTGGGCATTCGGTTCACCCTCTCCATTGTATTTTGTGAATTGGGGCAGTTGTACCCTAGGAGGCAACATTAGCGCAAGAATAGTTGGACTAATTAGGTCATCCTGATAGAAGTCCATGACCTAGACTATTTCTGAGCTAGTGGCCTTAAGTTGTTTAATTTTGTCAGTAACAGTCTAGATGAGCTAGAAAGCTTGGTCCAGACCTAAGGATGTCACAGGGGCTTGCTAGGCTACCAGAGTAGCCATCATTGGTGGTGCTATTGATGTGGCTACCAGTCCCATTGGGGGCACTGTTTGAACAGCCCCTGCTAGTGGTGTGGTTTAAGAGGCCCAAAACCCAGTAGGTGGTGTCACTAGAGCAGCTACCATTGGTGGCACCATAGGGATAGTTACCTACCCAGTTGGTGGGGTGGCCCACAGCCCTGTGTTTGACTGCACTACATGCGAAACTTGATACGCTTGAGGTTGCACATAGTGTGGCATCTAAGATAGTTGGCCAATGGGGAAGGAAGTCATTTTTGTCCACCATGTGGTTGAGCCTAGGCCTACTATTGGTGGTGGGACGAGTGTAGATGAGGGGACAAAAGTGAAACTCATGTGCAATTGTGATGTAGGCACAGTGTGCATGTATGGCAACATAGACATCATAGATGTTGGGTGCGGTACCTAGACAGACTAGGAAGAAAGGGTAACTGGGAATGAAGTTGAAGGGCCTACATGCTAATATGTTGAAAACATTGCATGACTGCCCACTATCAAAAGGAGTTTTGGAAGTGGCAACGTTGTGGCAGTAGCAAAGGAGGTAGAAGATGGGAGCTGGTGTGATCAAAGGATAGAGGCGGAAGGGACAGCCGTGTTGTAGATTGCGTCACCACCTTCAGAGTGGGAGTCCAACTCCTCTTGCCCATCCTAATATGGTTCATCATAGTGGAACGTTGTGTCCCATTCTCTCAACCTATTTAATTGGACAAGTTGGTTTAACATCCATTGATACGCTTCGGTCAACAAGATAGTGGTATCAAGAGTAGGAATCAACTCCCTCCCGTTCTGATGGATGAACTCAAATTTTTGTTTCTCTTCAAATTCATGATGATCCAATGGTATATTCACTTGCATTTTTATACATAGAAAATTATATCACTCTTCGTCTTGGGGTAGATGTTCAGGAAATTGGTCTTGTAGTCTGATAGACTACCACTAGACTAGCACTAGGCTAGGCAGTTGCTCGAGACCTGCCATATATTGGATAGAGTGGGATACTTCCAAGTTCAAGGTGGGAACCGAAGTGGTTGCAGGATTCATCTTTTCTGCATCAAAGAGGTGTAAGAGCAATAGATACATGTGAGAAACGATTAGAAAACAACAAGTTTTCATGCTAAATGATAGCGTAACGTAGTGCATAGTGTGTCGCGGTAGACAGTGTAACACAATGGACAACATAATGTAGTGGATAGCGTAACACAGTGGAAGTGTTACACTGATAGGATTGCTATGCTACACAAAACACAAGTAACGTAATGCAGTGGATAGGTAGCATAGCGCAATAAGTAGTTTGAAAATCACTACCCTAACAGGGTCACTATGCTACATGGGATGTAGGTAGTGTATTGTGATAGATGGTTAGTGTATCACAGTGGACAGTGTCACTACGCTACATGGGATGTAGGTAGCATAATGCAAAAGATGGTCAGCATATCATAGTAAACTGTTCGGAAGCCGCTACATGGGCGGGGTCACTACGCTACACAGAACGCTGGTAGCATCATACAATAGATGGTTTTAGAATTGCTACGTTGACAGGGATACCATGCTACATGGAACACAGACAACGTAACACAATAGACTATTTTAGGCTTTCGACCTATAGGGTTCCAGAGGAACCATCGTAGCAACCAATTTGCACCACCTAGTGTGTAGACAACCACAGGGGTGTCACATCTACGCTAGCAGGTGATGGGGGTACAGACAACACGCAGGATTACCTGTGACACATAGAAGGGACACAGAGTTTTAGGCCCTTCTTCTAGTGCCAAAAACTATGAAGTCTGAAAACATCGGTGGCTGGAACACCGAGAGCCTAACCCCAGATTCGTGCAAGGGCCATGCTGGAGAAAATGAAAATGAGGTGCCCTAAATAGTTTGGTCGATGAGATAGGGACTTACACAGTGTACAATAACCTTTTTTGAACAATGGTTTTAAAATGTTACACATGGAGATCAGAATGAAGAAAACCATAGCACACAAAATAGTAAAAACATAGCAGAATATGTAGCTAAGCAATAAACGTGGACTGATACTCAATGATACAAAATATATGCTATAGTGAAACAAAATGAGCTTAAGTAAGAGAATGGACCACCTCAAAATGTAGGGATTTTGGTTTTGATTGAGTGATAAAGGTGTACAACTGATGTGCAGTACCGAGTGGGCATATCTTACAATGGAACAGTATGGTCATAGCTCCTGGACTGTTCCCAATGGCGTGCCAACAAGAACCGTTGAGCTGATGCTTGGTCAAGAGCTACCACACTACGTTGAAGAGAGAGATCTGGGAAGGGTTACTACAAGGATTTTCTATTTTCCAACCTTCTGCTCACCAACCTCTTTGCCAAAGCTAATTGCTAGAAATTCAATTGCCAAAACACCAATCTCTTGAGACTAATCACAAGGAATCCAACTCGCCAAGCCTACCCCTTCAACATTTTTTGCTAGGGTATTTATAGAGCCAAGAGTGGAAGAAAGACTTGGTTTGGATGCCATGTATCCTAGGTCCCACATGGCATGAAGCATGGATGTGCTATGATGCGTGATGCTACGCTACAGTGTTACACTAATGTGCTATGCTACAATGTTACACTAATTTGCTACGTTGCAATGTTACGCTGGACATGAAACCTACTAAGCCATGACCATACCATTTAAACTACATGTGCCAAAATCCAGGGGACTACCACGGTTTTACATAAAATGCTCATGAAAAATACAAAGTGAAGCCTGTGCTCCAGGATTGCATCTTCCCCCTCTTGCGAGTAGGGTCAAGCATAGGGACAACTTTAGGAATTAACAAGGGATGAAAAATAAAGAAAACCGCTGATCTTACCTGTCGAGGAGATGCTAGAACAAAAATGAACATTGCCAATGAGTTCTGGAACTTCTAGCGATGTCTTGAGGCTTTTACGCGAGTGTTATGCTAGCCACGCTACTTAGTGTAGAGGCATAACATGAACACTTTGCTTGCTACGCTATGCTATGGTGGGTAGCGTAGCGCAACGTAGCACTTCTCTTTTGCTTGAATTTTATCCAAATAACTGCAAATATCATTCTAACACCTGGTCGGGCAAGCAAATTTAGCAATTGGCAACCCTGCTTTTCAAGTTGAAAGGTCCTAAGACCTATTGATTTCGTCCTTAAGACACTTTTGGACTTTGTGTCCTTGCTACACTGTGCTACACTGTATAGTGTAGCATAGCGTAGCAGTCAATTTGGCATGAATTTGAGCCAAAACCTGCAATTCTTTGCCAGGAGACTTTGATTGAGACCTGAGGACGAAGTGGGACAGGTAGTCTTGGAGGTCAGAGCATGGCCAAGTGCAATTCTTTTGCTCAACGAAGGACCTTTGTGCATTTTATCCCTGCTATGTTGTGCTACACTATGTAGGGTAGCATAGTGTAGCATCCAATTTGGCCTGAATTTTGATGAACTTTGCAAAAAATTTTATCATGGGATGTTGGTCACGTCCTAGGATGGTATTAGAGCAAGCATTTTTTATGGTTGAAGCCTCAGAAATCTTATTTCCTGTGTCAAGACAATCTGAGCGGAAATATTGTCACATTAGAACCCTACTACGCTATGCAATTAAGCCTAACTATTCAATGATGGTGCATGGGATCATAATGTAGCAAGCCTGTCAGCCCGAGAGATAGAAAATTTGTTGAACCATACATTTTCTAGTTAGTGCCTCTTTCGTGCAAACTGGCTTTATGGCTTGGTGCTGTGTTGACTGTGCTACAGAGGGTGGCAGGCAAGCTCGGAAGAAACTTTTCAAGCATTAGGACTTTCGAGGTGCCATGTTGTCTGCATAGTCCAGCTTGACACCACACTTGCAGAGATCCTTGCCCAAATTTCGAGACTGTGCTAAATCGTGAGAGTCCCAAAATTAATGGTGTTTCAATTGGTATCACACATTGCCTAGGGGATCCATATCCTCTTTAGAGAACTTAGCATCCCAGTTTGTCAACCACTTCAAGTATAACTTAAAGCCTAACACAACACTTGACCAACTCATGAAGGTCAAGCAAGGGCCCTTAGAACCTATACAAAACTTCATCCAATGATGGAATGGACTACTGAACTAAATATCAGAGCCTATAGCTGAAGCCTAGTTGTTAGCCATATTTAAGGAAGTAGTGAACAACTTTATCAAGTGTAAACTCTACAACCTTGATCCACAATCTCTTAGCCAAGCATTCTCACAAACCAAGAACATATAGGATGTTATGGAGGCTAATCATAATCTGGCCTATATATCATATAAAAACCAACACACTCAAAGAGACAAAGAAAAGAGAAAAAAATAACACAACCGTAGTAATTGTAATAAAAGAAACAATGACTACAAACCAAGGGTCAAAGGCTAATCCGCCCAAGGCCCCCACTAATCACCATAATAATCAATCATCAACCTCTAGGGCCACTGCATCAACAACAAGCAGACCTAACTTTGAAAGAAAGGATCAACACTACCTTACCTATGAAACCATTGAAGCTGTTAGACCAACTATTAAAAAGTGGATGCATGCAACACAAAAAAATGACCAAAGCCACTCAAAAGAAACATGAGTGGCTATGCAAAATAGCTAATGACCCCCATTGGGCAACAAAGGATGATCCCCAGTTGCTTAGATATTTCAAGCTAGACTACTTCTGCCATTATCATCAATTGCTTGGTCATGACACAGACTTCTACCTTGTGCTAAAGGATGACCTACAAAGGATGATAAATAGGGGCTAGCTAGTCTTAGATGCTTCCAACCTAGTTTGGCCATAAACCCAATCGATGCAAGTTTACAAAGACCCATTGATTTCTAATGATAGCCCTTATGTTATTTCAGCATTCAACATTGATGATGATTAGAGACTTGCAAGAGAACCATTCATGATTCAAGTGCCCCTCTATGATGAAAGGGCTTCTTTAGATTCCCATAGTTTAAGAACTCCTTTTTTCATAAGAGTACCATCATGAGCACCTTTGAGAAAACATTTTTTCATTAGGGTTCCCCAACCCAATACAACCCAAATAGCTATAGCCCAATCAATAGTGCAATGACCTCTTGTGGCAGCCAATGCTAGTACCTCTTCCTCACAACCAATAGCAAACAACCAAAAAAAAGTTAGCCAAACAAAGGAAGAAGCATAAGCAAAAGCTTGACAACAAGGGTGACAAGCAGACGAAGGCATGAAAGGAAGTGAATCCACTGAAGCCCACTCCCATTTTAGTTATACCCATGACCTCCTTTACCCCAACCCCTTCAATCAACAAGCCACAAGAGGACACCAAAGCCCATAACCAAAATAACAAGGAAGAGCCATGACAGCCATAGCCTAAAGCTAAAGTTCACATTTTGGGGTGCATGGAGAAAGTAAAGCACAACTAGGGTAACAAGCCCATAGCCAACAAGAAAAACTTCCTTAGTGCAATGAACCAAGTCAAGCAATCCCTCAAGAAAAAAAACACTACTCTAAGCTTATATGACCTGCTCATGACTTCTATCATACATCGTGATGTGCCAATCAAAATGCTGACCTCTATTCCCATTAGTGAAGATATCCTTGCTAACAATGAATCCATTCATGCAGTGATGATTCCTTCCTTCTCAAAGGAGATAAAGTCAATGCACCTTGTATTTTGTGATAGCGAAATTAAAGTTAATCCCTAAAATGGAAAAGTAACTATAGGCCCTTTACTCATAACCATACGCATAGGATAGTTTAAAATCCATC